>CAUYSK010111668.1:0-47046 GCA_963575035.1 Avahi laniger
TTAATTTCTTTCTATTTTTTGGTAGAGATGGGGTCTCGCTCTTGCTCAGGCTGGTCTCGAACTCCTGAGCTCAGAACGATCCGCCCACCTCGGCCTCCCAGAGTGCTAGGATTACAGGCGTGAGCCACCGCGCCCGGCTTCTTATGCCTTTTTCTATTTGAAGAGCCATCCATGTAGATATTTGTCAAAGCTCTACCCTGCACTAAGTGATATATTTTTTCTAAATATTTTTACCATCTTTCTTATTTATATTTTTATGATTTTTGTGTGACAAAAACATTCTTTCCTTTAAGTATTATCCGGTGGGCCCATAACTTTTAGTAAAATATCGGTGTTTGTTTAAACTATTTTTTAGTTAGGTCATATTTCCTTAAACTTATTCTAGAGAAGACGATATGTACGTCTGCCACCGATTATCCATGTCTATATATCATGGTTCACAGAACTGGGGACGTTAAAACCGCACACATGGAAGGCCAACAAAAGAAGCTATTAGCTCTCAGTGTCATGTGAGGATGTGTGCCTGATTCTTTCCTGAAGGCTCCAAGAAGGGGGAGAACAATCTTTTTCTTTCAGCATTCTCTGAGCATCATAGTAACTGAAGAGCAAATTATCTACATGAAAACTTTTATCACATAGAAACATGTACTCCTAGAGTATCACATAGAACAAAGAATTATCATAGATGACTCCTTCTGGATTTTTGGCTTTGCCTAACCTCCTCTCACTCTAATCCACGTCAGGTAGACCTGGGTATTCACTCACTCAAAAACTTTTACTGAGGGCTCACTGTGTATCAGGTATACTCCCAGAGACATAAAAGCAAATGCAGTCTGGGGCTGAAATGCTGAATTGTGTCCCAGGGTCGCTGTGGGAGCTCAACTCTACTGACTAGCTTGGCTTTGGGGGTGGGGGAGGTGAGAGTGGGAGTTTTGAGTTTCAGATTAGCCACCTGGCATAGGGCGGGTGTTCTGAAGGCTAAGGCAATGGGACGCTGTTCAGCCAGACAGTCTACTTAGATTACCAGCTATGCAGTCGTGTTAGAGCAATGAGCAGAAGCCCAGGCAAGTGGTTGGTAGGTAGTAGGGAGGCCTGGAAGTGGGTAGCACTCTCCTGGTTATGGGTCTAGGGTTTGGGATATCATTTCATTTCCCAGAGGACATGTGCAAGGTGGGTCACAGGCCTAGAGTAACTAGAGTGGCAACTAAAAAAGATACTATTGTTTGCCACCCAAAAGCTTTCCCAGCCTCCCTCCCATGCAGTTAGGGGTGGTCATGTGATCCAATTCTAACGCAAGAGATATTAAGGTATAGCTGTTGGGAGTAAGGAGCAGACTTTTGGGAAGTCTTTTGTTTTCCTGGTAAATAGGGATAAGCATAAATGCCAGGAGTATTTTTTTCTTTCTTTTGGTTTCTGGCCTTGAATAGAAGCATTCTGCATGATGCATCAGTATGTAGTGATCAAAGGCAACATGCTAAGGTTGGTGGAGTGAGAAGAGAGAAGCAGGCTGGGTGGTTGACATTGTAAAGCCATTGCTCCATGGCCTGTCCCAGTCTTCTTGTTATGTGGGAAAAAAATGAACACTTATTTTGTTAAGCCACTGTTGGGATTTCTGTTGCTTACTGTCAAACATATTTCTAATTGAAATATTTAGGTTATTAAATATGAAATGTCTGATTTCAAATCAAAAGTGTAGTTTATTATTCTCAAACAAGAAGCAGTACAATTGATCAAAGTATGCACCTAAACTATTGACATAGTTTTGTCATCTTAGCTATAGCTTGTTTATGCCAGCAGCAAAGAAGCCTGTAGGACAAGTGGCAATGAAATCACAAAAGTTGTTTTCCATGGCTTGCTGAGAATTGAATATTTTTCCTTGCAAGAGGTGGTCCAAAGCCTGGAAGAAGTGGTAGTCAGTTGGTGCAAGGTCTGGTGAATACGCTGTATGACACAGAGTTTCTAAGTCCAGCCTCTATAGTTTGAGCAGCGCTGTTTGTGCGACATGTGGTTGAGTGTTGTCTTGCAAGAGGATTGGCCTGTCTCTGCTGCTTAATCGCAAGCATCCTCATCATTTCTTCCAATTGGTTGCAGTAGACATCCGCTGTAATTTATTTACCGAGTTTCATGAAATTGTTATAGTGGATAATATCAGCGCTGGACCACCAAACAGTCACCATTAGCTTTTTTTTTTTTTTTGATAAATGTTCAGTTTTAGACTGTGGTTTGGCACTTCATCTTTATCCAACCGTTGTGCCAAATGCTTGCGATTGTCAAAAAGAATCCATTTTTCATCACATGTAACAATATGGTGTAGAAATGGCTCATCTTTATTTTCTAATAGCAAAAGAAGGCAAACTTCCAGACGATTTCTCTTCTGATGCTCATTTAATTCATGCAGAACCATCTATCCAGCTTCTTTACCTTGCCTATTTGTTTCAAATGGTCCAATATTGCTGAAATAGTAACAGCAAACCTTGGCTAATTCACACGTAGGTCCCCACAAGGATTTCTTTACTTGCTTGATTATGCCTGAAATTCTTTTTCTTGACAACTTCTTTCATTGCCAATTAGAGATAAAAGACAAATAAATGCCTAGTTGAAGAGGTACATTGACTGAACCTCATTCATATCATGGTAATAGGCCAATTAATCAACAAACCTAAATGACTGATTTGGGGGATGCGATGGGTCCTTGAAAAATGATGAAGTGGAGAGAGGCTGCATAGGGCAGGAAGACTGGGATGAGTCTTATTAAAAATGGGGGGATGGGGACCCTAAAGGCAAATGCCATTTATTCCGCTCAAGAATATTGCTTTTGAGTTGCACAATATACAGTTCTCGTTATGTAGAAGGGTGTGTGTGTTTGTGTATGTGATTTAAACATTGCCAACTTCACTATAAAGCAGTTTCATTCCAGATGGAATAGGTCTAGGTTTACATAGAGTAAACTATTATGTAACCACTGTTAATCACTCCTTCTATTAACTAAAATAATAGTGATGACAATAAAGTTGTACATATGACCACGTTACTTTTGACAGAAACACACAAAGTATGCAAGTCATTGGCTCCATCTCTTTCTCAAAGAGGAAGAAGCTGAAATCCTATTATCTCTCTGTGTGTTTGTGATGGTCTGTCTCCGTTTACTTTTACATCTTAGGAGCTCACCTCTAATACCAGCTTAGGAGTTTTTATTTTCCATTTTAAGCCCTGAGTAAATGATGTTTTTCATATTTTAAGTATACGTTTTATCAGAAAATTATCACAATATGAATTTGATGTGAAAGCTAAAAGCGTAAGTGAGTGCTTCATATCAGTTAAATTGAAATTGGGGGTTAGGCGTGGTGGCTCACGCACTTTGGGAGGCTGAGGCAGGAGGATTGCTTGAAGCCAGGAATTCGAGACTGCAGTGAGCTGTGATGATGCCACTGCACTCTAGCCAGAGTGACAGAGTGAGACTCTGTTTCAAAAAAAAAAAAAAGTTGAAATTGGGCTGACATTATTTTTCCTCCTGTACTTTCCACATATGCTGTGAGCATGGTATAAAATAACGTTTTTATAGCAAGAAGAGTGTTGAAGGCCATTTTTGTTAATATTGAATGCTTCTTATTTTTTTGCTTATTTTTTATGAAAATAAATTTTACTTTTAATTTTCAGAAGTAAAAAACTTACAATACTTTAAACTGTTAAAACTTTGTTGATAATTTCATACGGCATTAATGGTTTGTTTTCTTTTCTTGAAAATACTCAAATACACTTGCATTTCATCTCTTAGAAAACAGACTACAGGATATTTTCATTTAACAAGTACTGTGAAGTAAAAAATTCTACAACATCAATGTTTTTCATCATGATACTTGTAATATCGAGTTTTATGTCAATTTAAACTATCTCAGAAGAAAAAAATAACAGAACTAAAATAACTGGTTCTCTTTAATTCTGTCTCCACAAATAAAACCTATCACTTTTCACAATAAGAATGATTTTTTAAAGTCTGGAAAAGAATTTTGTGATCCTTGAATCCTTTAAAACCACATGTAAAAGTATGCTATGTGGAAATCAAGGACAAGACAAAAATAAAAGGAAAATAATTATGACAAAAGAGAATCCTAAAATAATTTTATAGGATTTTTGCAATTAAAGTACATTTAGGATACTGAAGAGAAAGACAATTTGATTTTGTGAGTAATCTGAAATTAAAATTAAACATGATTTTAGACATTATTTTCAAGTGCTATGGCAGAGATGGCCAGCTGTGCACCCGAATTCTTCCCGCCTTTTATGGTTAGGGCTGTTGCTGGAACATGGCTCCTGAATCAGGGCCTGGATTTCCCAGCCTCCCTTGCACCTAGGTGTGGCCATGTGATAGTTCTGGCCAATGGAATGTGAACTGGAGTGATGGTTGCCATTTCTGGGCCAAGACTTTCAAAAAACAGGTGTGCCTTTTCTATCTCCAGTCTCCTCTGCCATCTCTTCTTCTCCTTCTCTGTCTGTCTGGAGGCACATGGCAATGGGGCCACAGATGTACTGAACCTGGGTTTTCAAATCAGCATCTGGAAGAAAGCTGCCTACCAACCTATTTTGAGGCAAAATAAACACCAAAATGTGTAATAGCTGAAAGACATTAGACGCTTATTTGTTAACAGTAGCCAGTGTCACGCCAGCAATACAAGTACCCTTATTACTGTTATTTACTAGAAATTTCCAATAAGAGATTCTACTGGGCTTACTTTAATGAATAGATGAGACTCACTTGCAATTAACAGCACCATTTGGATGGACACTAACTTTTTAAATTGTGATAAAAAGCATACAACATACATTTACCCCCTTAACAATTTTTAAGTGTACACTGCAGTATTGGTTAACTGAAATTTTTGTGCAACAGATCTCCAGAACTTTTTCATCTTGTATAGCTGAAACCTCTACTCACTGAACAATAACTGGACACAGATTTTGAAAGTCTGTAATAGAAAATTTATGTTCCTAAGGAGATAAAATATTTTCTTGAAGTCTTACTTTCAGTATAAGCATAGCATAACATTTAACATTGTGTATCTTTTACTATGTGTCAGGCACTGTTCTAGGTGCTTTCTTGTATTATCTCAATCTAACAAAAAAAAATGTGTAAGACTTCTATGGGGAGTGGGAATAAAATTGGATTGAGAAGCAAACTCCCTTTTCTCTGTCAAACCTAGGACTGATTATTACATATTTCAAGTTAATGAATCTGATTATTATATATTTCAAATTAATGAAGTTTAATATAAAGAAGAACATTTGAAATAATTATAGGATTTATTATTAATATACATGTTCATTAAAATGGATAGGCACAGCATGGTTCTGATATTTCTGATATTTTACTGCTGATGGTGGTGGCCGTACCAATTTTTCTCACTAAGATGCTTTTCTTAGTCTGTGTTGCCACAATTCATTGTTTCTGCTCTAGACTCAGGCATCCGATTCAAAGGGCTGGTGAATGGAGAGATTATAAACTAAGATCAATCTTCATCCAGAAAGCATACCAAAGGGTTACTAATTAATGGACCTTCACCCTGCACAGAAGTTTTATCCTTTGCCATGTTGACTCCAGCTCTACTCTCTGGAGTGTCGATGAAACACAGAAAAATAGCAGGTCTGCCCCAACTTACAAAAAGTGAATAGTTACCAACTACCAAGCACACACCAAATCATATAGAAGTGCTTACTCTAAATGCATATCTGACTTGGTTGCATTTTCCAAATCAGTTGTGTTGAGTGGGGAACCTTAAACTCCCTAGTTTAAATTTAGATCAAGCTCTCATATCAAATTCCCACACTTCTCTCTTGATTTGAACCTCCCGGAATAATGCTCTCTTTAATCCTTTGCTCTCCTTCCTGCTTATCTGCTTTCATTTGTTCTTATAGCCTAATCCACTTTATAAGATCTGTTCAGGCTCCCATCAAGGCTAATGCTTTAGTCTCCTCTTGGCTCTCTGCAATCTCCTCTTTTTAGCCCCAGCAGCTGAGATCCCAAAGCCCTTGCTTGTAGGCTCAGCCCTACATTTATGTTTGGGAACAACCCTCTGTCAGGTCTGGGAGAATTTAAAGAACTCTAGGCCGGTATCTGGACAAGGCAGCCTCAAGCCAGCCTGTCTGCTGATGCCAGTTTAACACTTGCTTTTTATTTATTCGGCAGTGACCATTCCCTACCGTGCATCCCCGATCTTGTGCCAGGTGCTGCGTGAAGCCCTGGAGACACAACATACCAAGACACAATCCTTCCCTCCAGGGCCTTTCGCTTTAGAGGGGTAGAGGGGCCAGTTACCCAGCAATCATGGCAGGGTGGTAACTGCTGTGACAGGAGCATGCGTGGGATGCTCTGGAGGCCCTAGGAGAGGCCCCAAACTTGGGATGGGGGTGGGTGTCAGAAAAGTCTTCCCAGAAGTGTTGATTTCTGTACAAAGATCTGAAGGATGAGTGGGAGTTACCTAAGCACATAGGGAAGAAGTGTGTGTGTGTAAGAAAAGCCAGAGGACAAGCATCTTCCAAGAACTCTAAGTAGCTCTGTTTGGCAGCAGAAAATAGTAATTAAGGTCATGATCAGAAGGCCAGACCACCTGGGCTTGATTCTGACTCTGCTGCTTTGTGACTTTGGGCAAGATATTTAATCTCTTTTTGCCTCAGTTTCTTCATATATAAAATAGGAATGATAATAGAACCTTCCCTATAGGATTGTTGTGAGGAATACTAAACCTAATATGTGCAAGTGCTTAGAATGGTGCCTGGCATATAACCTAATAATAAGGGTTTGTAATTATTTAGCTATAGTATCAAATGAAAGATAGGGAGTGGCCAAAGACAACCTTGCGAGCCATGGTAAGACGTTTGGACTTTAAAACCATTCAGTGAATTCCTATTTCCCTCAGGATAAACAGGGAAATTATGTCACCAGGTTGCTGCTTTAAGTAGATCACCCTGCTGCCATGTAGACATCCATGTGGAGTGGTCTGGAGGAAAATCTGCTCATTTACAGCACTCGCTGGAAGGATGGTGGACTTACTGATCCATCCCCTGCCCCACTGAGTGGCCACCAAGGAAGGTGATGCCTACGGAGACAGGAGGGGCTGGGAAAACAATGAGTTCATATATGGCTTTTGAGGTGCATGCGGAAGCAAGTGTAATGTCTCCTAAGCAGTTGAATATTCAGTTCTGAAGACAAGAGTTGGAAGTGATCAGCATTAAGAGGATATTTAAAGGCCTAGGAGTAGAGATAAGATCATCCAGAGAGGCTGAGTAGATTGAGAAATAGAAATCCACAAACCTGGAGAAAGATCATCACTGAAAAAACAGGAAGAAAAAGAGCCCTTGAAAGATATTGAGAAAGAGTAACTGAAGAGGCAGGAGAAAATCCAGAAGTGTTCGTGTTGTGTGAGCCAAAGGAAATCACTGCAGGAGGAGTAATCAACAGTGTCAAATGCTGCTAAGAAAATACATAATAAGATAGGAATGAAAATGGTCCATTTGTGATAGGGAGGGCTCTGGCAAGAAGAGTTTTAGTGGAATGCTTGGCAGAAACCAGTTTGCAACGGGCTGAAGGGTCAGCAGGAGGCTAGGAATGGAGAAGAGCGTCCCAGAGAGAGAAAAGAATTCAGAAGGGTAGATTCAAGAGGACAGTGAGTTTGGGAGGTTAGTGAATTCACAAAATTTAGAGACAGAAAGGAAGAAAGGAAGAGACGGAGTGTGGTAGTAAGAGGCAGCCGTGCAGTTGAAAGAAGGTGAGACTTTAAATGCTGGTGGTCAAGAGCCATAGAGAAGGAAGATGAGAAGGGTGATAGCTGGAGAGAAAACAAGGTCTCCAAGGTAAGGCAGGGAGGAAGGGGGTGCCAACCTTGGATAGGAAGACGGCCTCTTCTTGTATTGGGCAGGAGGGAAAGAAACAGGGATAGATATGAATGCAAGAAGATAGGGTGGCCTGAAGCTGAGGGAGTTCCCTTCTGATGGTTACCATTGTCTTAGGAAATAGGAGGCTAAGTCTTTGGCTTTGAGGGAGAGGGTCAGGGATGGTGTAGCACGTTTGAGGGGAGAGGAAAATGTGAGACTGAGAGGGTTCCCTGGAAGAATGTGTAGGCTCGATGGTTGATATCCCAATATTTTTTTTGGAGACCATGCATATTTTTTCCCCCAGTGGTTTAACACAGTAGAAAGTTTATTTCATTCTTACATAACATTTCTGAAGGGTGATCAGGTGGAGATCATACAGTTTAGCAACATCCAGTAGGCACTGCCATGTCTTTTTCTCTGGCGGTCTCCGGTAGCTTGAATGTAGGAGTAAAGAGGGATTTAATTAGATAGGTGAAATGAAAAGGCATCTGAGCAAGATAATTGAATTGAGGGAATTGGCTGAAGCGGCGAACAATGAATGAAAATATAGAAAGCAAACTGCAGGAGGGGAACATGTGACCAAATAACAGGATGCCAGTGTCTCGTACTGGTGTCCTCTGAAGTAGTGCACAACCTGCCCTGCATTTTGCGGGATGACAGGCATGGTGAGATTAGCTGTCCTCAAGCTCTCCGAAACAGGAAGAAGGAGGTAAAAGGGGAATAAGGGACTTAGTTTTTTAGGAATGGGGATAAACATGACCTAGACTGATTATCTGATAAAGGGACCCAGACTTGGGCAATATGGATTAGTTACTTCCCAGGATCTTCAAACTGCAGCAGTTCTAGGTGCCCTAGATCCTGGGGGTAGGAGTTGGGTGAAGGAGGAGCTCCAAATTTTCATTCTAGTGGCAGGGCTGTCCCCTTGTTAATTGCATTATACTTGTAGTATAATATAATATATAAAGAATAATATAATATTATGTAGTAGTGTAAGTATATTATAGTAATGAGATCCTTGACTTGGCACTTGACTCCCTCTGGGTTTGGAGGTCTAACTCACTCACTAGGGCTCTTGGGACTGAACTCACGGCCCAGTCCCTCAGCAGAGGTTGGTACTTGCTAAGACCTCTCTGTTTCTGATGGCCATCTCCTGCCATCTCTGCTTCCAGCCTGTTCCCAGGTTCCTCTGATGCTTGGTTTCTTCTTTTCTAACACTGAGTCTTTCTGACATTGACCCCTTCCTTGTCCGGGCTTCTGCCCAATGCCTGGACCTGTAACAGTCTCAGAGTTCTTGATCCACAGGAGCGTGTCTGATGGGTCACTACATGCTAGGTTCTCTGGCCTTCCTTGGGTCTGGTTCATCTCACTTCAACTGACCTCCAGTGATGTTGCTCTACTCCTGCCTCTTAACTTTTTCAAAATATTGCTCCTGTGCCTGGAATATTTTTTTCCTCTTTTATGGTATCCTCTTGCCAATATTATCTTTTAAGTTTTTATTTTAAAGGATTCTTTTTGGAAGCATATTGCACAGAACACTGGTATGTGAAAGGATGTTAAAATAATTCTGCAAAAAGAAAGAGTGGTTTCTGTGGGCAAATGTTTGGAAAGTACTTGATTAAATAAAATTAAACAAGACTCTTTGCCATAGGACCTCTCAGAACCTCCAGTAAGCTAATATGCATTGCAAATTCTCTGAAAAGGTATTTAATAAATATTTCCCAAACTTAATTACTGGTAGAACCCAGGCTTATAGTTTACCTAACATCTTCTGGGACTTTCTGAGTTCCACAGCTTGGAAAATTCTGTTTTAGGGAAACTTAAAAAGACATTATTGTGTTTTTCTTGGGAAAATGGCTTCAAGATAGATCAAAACAAATAAACAAAAAGGCACTATTTAATAATAAATCATGTATTAATTCAATTATTTTTCATTCATTCACCCAAGATTTGTAGAAAGCCTGCAATCTCAGGCACTGATGATTAGCCTTTGAGGAACTCACAAACAGATACAAGCAAGGTTATGTCCTCTGAACTCATATCCACTAATTCCCGTCAGTGATTGCTGGTGTTAAACGTGTTTTACTGCTGACCAACCTCATGCACAATTTGGTAGTTCTCACAATTCGGAACAGTTGGTGTGGTAGAGAGAGCACTGGGTTTAGAGTCAGAATATCTGCTTTGAGTAGTATTTACCCTCTTAGGCTTTGTTTTCTCATCTGTAAAATGGGGATGATAATTACCTATTTGGTGGGGTTGTGGTTAGGATTAAAGGAGATATTATACATGAAAATTATTTGCAAAGAGCTATACAAATATAATTTATTTTTCAAAATGGATAATTTACTGAGAAGAAGAAAACCATGATGGCAGCCTTAAGTAATAATGCCCAAAGCATTATGGTCAGAGGTTTAAGTTTTTTAATTTTTAGACAACATTCCTTAGGCAGGAAACAACAATGATCCAAATTTAAGTAACAAAAAAAACTCATATTTTTCTAATTTAACTTTTCAGGAGGCTGTCTTGGTCTATTTTCTGTTGCTATAACAAAATACCCGAGACTGGTAATTTAAAAAGAAAAGAAGTTTATTTAGCTCACAGTTCTGGAGGCTGGAACATCCAAGATGGCAGCCACATCCACTGAGGGCTTCATGCTGCTTCATAGCATGAAGGAAAAGTGGAAGAGGAAGTGGGTGTCTGCAAAGATGGCCAAGCTCAAGAGGAGCCTCGCTTTATAATAACCTGCCCTAGTGAGAACTAATCTATTGCAGGGGAACAGACATCAATGCATCTTAACAACATAATCCCCTCTTAAAGGTACCACCTCCCAATGCCACCACATTGAGGACCAAGCCTCAACATTCATTTTGGTGGGGACAAGCGATATTCAAACCATAGCAGAAGTGAGAGGGCACCATTAAATATCTGCTCTTCTCCAAAATTACCATTATAACTATATTTGCAATCCAAAATTTGGGGAGGTGGTGGTAAGTTTCTCTCCATCCTGGGTATGCTTTAACTGTGTAGGGGGTATATTAAATACACTAAAATTCTTCATTACTTATTTTGAGAAAAGCCTGTCTGTAAAAATCAGATCTTTTTATATGTATTGGACACTAAAATGTTTACTAGAACCAATTTAATTGCTCTACGTAAATCCTAGTTTGAAAGTCAAGCACATTAGGAAGAAAAAGAGGGAAACGGTTAGAGGAATGTAAACCTCTGAATCAAAAATTCTGTTTTTCCATGGGAAGGGAATCCACACATTGCTTTGGGAAGGCAGTATTCTTACCAAAAATGTTATTCCATGATTCTTAAATACCACAGGGTCTGCTAGGGAGTCTCTCCTGTGACAGTGCTCTATTTGAATCATTAGTCAATAAATTTCAACACAATGGAAGCTGTAAAAACAGTATAAAAAGATCTGGAAAGGCTCTCAGCTATCTTGTTCCTATTTCTTAAGTTACAAATTAAACCATCTGGGTTTTCATTCAAGTCCAGGGACTTTATTAACATGGCAAAACATAAAGGAATTGCCTAAGGTAAAAGTCGTATTGCCACTGATTCATTGCAATTAGCTAATTTGATGAACTCTTTTTCTCCTCCCCACGGAAGGAAGAGAAGCCTGTGAACAGGAGAGGGCCTTAGAGATTATCTTCTTACAGATGAAGAATTGTGGGTAATTTTTGCTAATGCAAAATGATGGGGATTGCATATATATAATACCTTACTCCAAGGCATCATTCCTTATTATACAGATGGAAAGAGAAGTGCTTTAGATATGCTTTTTCTGACATCTAGAGTCAACCACTTCTTCAATATATGATTCTAGTTATAGTAGAGAAAAATGTCAGCATTTAGTTGTTTTTCTCCATGGGTTAATAAAAGAACTCAATCCTTTATTTGAAAAAATAGCTTTTCCCTGCTCTGCTTGAAAATGCTAATATCCAATGTCTATTTCTTTCTTTCTTCTTCTTTTTTTTTTTTTTACTAGAGTGGACAAAGCAAGCTCCTATTCCATCTCCTTGCTCCAAAAATCCATTTAGTATGTTGCCTTCAGATAGAGAATGTATCAAATATTAAACTGATAAGAACAGATAAATACTACATTTGATCTTAGCCAAAAGGCCAAGAAGCAATCAATGCCTGTTTCTTTTCTATTTTTAAATTTAATTTTTATTTTACTTTTTAATTGACAATCATTGAACATATTCATGATGAACTAGTGGTGTTTCAATACATATAGTTTATAGTGATCAGAGCACAGTAATTAGCATATCCATAATAGCAAACATTTATCATTTTTTTGTGTTGGGAACATTAAATATCTTCCTTCTAGCTATTTGAAAGTATATATTATTGTTAACTATAGTCATTTTACAGTACTACAGAACTGTGGTCCGGAACCCCTGGGCCTCAGACTGGTATCATTCGGTGGCTTGTTAGGTACCGGGCCGCCCAGCAGGAGGCGAGTGGTGGGCTAAGGAGCGGAGCTTTATCTGTATTTGCAGCCACTCCCCATCGCTTGCCATCCTACCCTCCTATACCCCAGTCCACAGAAAAATTGTTTTCCATAAAACCAGTCCTTGGTGCTAAAAAGGTTGGGGACCCCTGGGAACACTAGAACTTACTCCTCCTATCTGGTCGTAATTTTGTATCCTTTCACAATTGTTTTTTGAGACATTTTTTCTAAACATCTGAATTTAAAATGATGTCTTTGGGAATGAAAATACTTCTTTTATTTACTTTCCAAGTAATAAAACTGACTCAGAAAAAGAGCATTGGCACTAGTTGGAAACCCCACTGGTTCCAAAATCATACATAATTTGTACGACCTTGAAGTTTGGAGCTGTTCGTGGAAACCCATGCCATCAACCCTCCAACTCAATTAAATTCAAGTTTGTTAACATCATTGCTGGCTGTGTAACCTCGGTGTATGCAGGCAAAAAAATGAAAGGAAGCACCGGTAACAGACAGTTGTGCTAGCCTATAATTCCTATCATTTGATATTCACTCCTTTGAAGTCAAATATTTTATTTCAGGAGAGGAAGATTAAAATGCAGGAGCCTCCAGATGAAATGCAACATTGGACCATTGTTTCCTACTAGCACCTCAAGAATAAGCAATTCATTCACTTGGGAAACATTAATAAACCTAAGAACAGGAGACCACTGATAGAGTAGAAGGAGCTGGCCAGGGCACTAAAGACATCAAGACTCTAATTACCACTCTACTAATAACTAGCTGTGTGACTTTGAGCAAATCACTCCCCTTCCCAGCCTGTCTGTACACACTGGTAGAATGAGGGAATTGTTCCATTCCAAATTTCTCCGTCTCTGCTAAGGAAGAACAGGCAGAATGAGGTAAACTGGATGAATGTTAACTATGAGTCTTGTTGTCCTGACGTTTCTGTCTCTGCAAAGGGAGAGAGCTTGAAGGCCCTAGTCCCAAAGCAGATTTCTACTCCTTGCTCAGCTCTGTGTTTATAGCTTGAGCTGTTGTCTCAGGTGAATGGTGGTTCCTGATCAAGGAGTGAAGTCCCAGAGGTTAAATTTGCTCCACTTTGGGGCCCACCTAGCCTGGCTTGTACTCAGCTTTTTAATTTTTTTAAAACATATCTGTGGACCCACTTCTTAATGACACTCTGTTCTTTGCTATAAGCACAAAATAGCCCCAAATGCCTCAATTTCTTCTGCTCTGTGGAGCTCTAAGTCCCTGATTTACTCCCTCCTTTCCTCACAAAGGGGGAGTCAAAGTTGCCCTTTACAGGGAACATCAAGTTTACCCAAGACTGATTCCGATTCACTCAGGACCCCTTCCAATGGTAGAGCCATTTTATCCAACCACCTTCCAGCAGCCAACCTTAAAAAATCACCTAGCCTCTTAAAAAATCCAGGTGCTATGTTCTTTCTGATTTTTGGAAATCATTAGACAAAAAAAGGTATGTGTTTTCTCACACTTCATGTCATGGTCAGAAAGAGGCTGTTCCTGTTGCCTGTTGTGTTGGAGCACAACAATGTGCTCCACGGGAGAAAAAAACACATCCAGGTTTTGTGTTGGAACGGATTTGTTGCCCTTGATCGAAGCAGCAATAGAGTAAAACGGACTTTCAGGGCTTGGAGAACTATAGACCCAAGCTGCCCTCACTTTTTTCAGATTAAAAAAGTAATAAATGAACAAGGCAAATAATGCAAGTAGATGAAAAGGATCTACAAAGACCCTCTGTATACCCTTCTGGAAGTTTGCAAAGCATATACACATTCGCAAGTATGTATATTTACATTTTTTCCTTCTACTTCTCTTTCTACATAAATGAACTTGTACTGTTCATCCACTTCTGCTTTCTTTCCTATGGTCAAATAACCAGTCCCTAACTGAGGAACATTTAAACTCTACTTTTTGATTTCTTAGTTGGATAAGTCAGAGCATAGATAAAGGACGCAAACTTTTCAGAAAGTCCTCTTTATAAGATTAATTTGGGCTAGAATGCATATCTCCTTCAAAGAAAAGACCCTTTTTTATGTTTCTTGGTAAGCAGTAGGCAGTCTCTGTAGGCAAATCTTTCCTGTGCTGTAAAGCCTACATGATACATGGTACAGCTGCATGTATTACCAGTGCTTGGTGTTTGTTAATTGGCGATAATTATTGTCTGTCATTTTAGAGGAAAGAAGTGAGCTGCTGAGAGATCAAGCCTCAGGATGGTGGGAGCAGAGCCTGTGCTTGGCTGTGGATCTTGCTTTTTACTCATTAGCTTTTCTCATTATTTCAAGGACAGTTATTGCCATTATCATTAAAATAGCTGGTTTCAAGCTGTCAGGTATAAACACAGACTAGAAGATTGATAAGTCTCAAGATACAAAGGTAAGTCTAAAACACAAGAGATGAAACGAAGTCCATGTCAGTAAGTCAAAAATAAACTATTATTATTACTGATATTGTGATGCCCCAACTGAAACGAAATGATAAAAATTACATTGCCATTAATTTAAACACTGAAAATAATTGAACACAATGCCTCATAGGATTGTCTCTCAGGTTGAGCAAAACGACAATTTTCGGCAAGATGATTTTCTATTCGTAAGTGCCTCTTCTGTAATTCCAGGAAGACGTGATTTGCAGTACAGCGAGCAATGGCAATTATCACGTTTCTCCCATGGGCTGGAGCTAATGCTCGTTCTCACCTTGCTCCTCGCTAAGATGTGCAGCAGACATCAATCATTATTACCGCACAGCCTGTCTGCATCCTTAATTAGGAGATAGCACACAGTACAGCTTAGTGGCAGAGTATGCGATATTATGCATTTTGGGGGATTGTTTGTGGTAAGAAGCAGTGTCAAATAAATTGCACAATAGCTTGTGCAGTGTGAGCCCAGGACATCACAAAGTCTTAGGGAGACAACCATTTGTCTGGTAAGATTGCAGGAATCTAATTGGACATACTTTGCTTGCTTATGCAATTTGCAATTACGTTTTTGAGTACAAATAAAGCTATTTCCAGGGTTATCCCTGGTACTTTTATGATGGCTTTCCAGGTTGATTTACCTTGCTATGATTGATTACTTAATGCTGCTTCCTTGGCTCTTTATTTGTCATTTGATGTGATGCACTCTTGATGGTTCCAGCACCATGAGAGGTTATTGGAGGGGGAAACACTGTGATTTATTTCATACTGTCACCTTCCTGCTTTGTTGTTTCATTGTATTGTCATGATTCATCTTGGCTATGATTGGGCAACAGAGATCGGTGGAAATTATTCTGATTTAAGAAAAATAAAGGCATTGAAAACTGCAGCAGGGAAGGAAAGGGAGCTAACATTTGCTGAGTACCTAAGCTGTTCCAGGCAGCATTCCAGTAATATTTTCTTGTTTGGGTCTCACAATACACCTGCGAGATATTGTTATTTCACTTTACAAATGAAGAAAATTTGAATTATGCAATTACTTAATGTCATGCAGGTCAAAAGTGGCAGAGCCAGGATTGGATCCCAGATTTTCCCAACTCCTATAATTCTGCTTCTTCAAACAGTACCTAATATTTGTGCAGAGCTCTACAGTTTACAAAGCACTTTACCATATGTTATTTTTCGCCATTTATTTTCCAACCACACTGGGTGAGGTGTGCATTATTATAATATTTTACAGACAAGGAAAATGAAGCTCAAGGAGGCTGTGACTTGCCCAAGGTTAAACATATAATAAGTAGCAGGACTAGGGCTTGAAGACTTAATGAACCTAAGATTATCACCTTGGAGCAAACCAGTGCCTATTTTAAAGAATGCAGATTGTTTTGCACTATATTTCACATTAGCTATAATTTATACCAATAGCTCATGTATTTGGAAAAATAATTATAAGAATCACAGCTTTAGACATAAATATTGTTATGCAATTAAAGCAAAGGTATTAATAAAAAGACCAAGCACTGAATGGTGATATATTAGAAAACCTAGGCTTACAACGCATACCTGTAGTTGTGCATAGAAGTAGCAGAAGTTAGAAGTGAGGGGTGGTGGGGCAGCCGGCCATGACATGCCCAGTGTGTGCAACTAGGATCTCTTCATATTAGTGCTTGGTGTTCCATTGTTTTTCTCTAACTCTTTACGCAAGGACAACCCTTTTAAAAAAAAGATGATAGAAACAGGTCCTGATCAGTTCCCTCCATTTTTGCCCATTTTGCTCACAAACCATATTGGTCTGATTGTTGGTAGTGCTGTCTGCCTCATGTGTATCTGGTCCAAATAATGGCTAACCAAGAAAAGAAAAATAATGAAAAAAGAGGCATCTCGCTGTAGCATTGATGCTGCTAGTTGCTTTTCAGTCTCGTTTAATAAAGGATTGTCTTGCCCAAGAAGAGGACTCACTAAAAAGTTGAGAGTGGAGTGGGGAAGAAGTTGAGGGAGCAAGAAGAAACAGGTTATGATAATGAATGCAGTCTTTCTGGACTTTTTATTAGCTTCACTTTCTAATCTGCTCCTCCCTTTTTAGCCCCCTCACAAAGATGCTTACCTACTAAAAGCATTGACACCAGGGTGTGAACGGCTGCTATGCTTACCTGTTCAATGAGAAATATATTAGCACAATTGGACCTCCAAGTGGTAGAATGTCCCCAAGAGGTTCTTTTGAGTAGGGACAATTTCTGTTGCTCTTAGATTATTTCAGGCAGCCACTTCCCTAAGTTTATCCATACTCCCCTCAAAATACTCTATTCAACATGCTTTCAACAGCAAAAATTTATTGGGCACAATTTGTGTGGGGCACTGTGCCAAATGCTGGGGATACGTTAATGAGAAAACAGACATATTCTCTTACAGAATATAAACTCCAGGAAGACAAGGACCGTAATATATGGAGTTAGCATTGTTTTGTACCAGCCACAGCCATCCACTCACTTTGGCACATGGCTCTATACTCCCTTGGGCTTGGAAAAAACAAAGAACTAGTAGCATGTAGATGGGTTGTGGGTTCGCAGATGATGTAATTGAAGCCATGAATAGAGTATCTGCAATGGATACTGTGTTGCAGTCTTTCTTTCTCCTTTCCTTTTTCTCCTTCCTTCCTTCCCTCCTCCCCTCCTTCTCCTCTTCCTTCCTTTCTTTCCTTCTTTCCCCTATTACCACTCAAATTATTCTTGAGAACCGAGATAGATTTACAGAAATCAGTCTCCAGGGAAGACCTTTATTTTGGGTCTAGCCACACATCACAGACTATGCCCATTTACCAGCTATGTGCCTCTGAGATTCATGTGCTCCACCTGTCTAGTAAGGACAGTTAATAGCTACCCTAAATTATGCATTGCATGTACCTAATGGGTGCTCCATCAGTGGAGCTATTATAATTACAACTATTTAGATTTAGAACTCTTCGTCAAATGATTCATTACCTTTATAATATTGGAGGTATTTTCCTAAGGCATTATTTGTGGAAAGATGGTATTTATATAATAATAATTGTGTACATTTACAATTGCAATGTATTCTTTGTAGGTCTTTTCTTTAGCATATCTATAGCGTAGGTGTTTTGATTGCCCTGTAGTTTCCTCATATACCAGTAGATCAATTAAGCAGTTGAAAAGTTAAAATGTATGTGTAACACATAGAAGAATACCCACAAAATATACATTTACATGATGTAGGAGACTGGGTCTATGTCTCTACCTTTTGTCCTTGATTATTTTTTCTCCCTGTGTCACAGTACAATGCGGCCAAATGGTGTGACTCAGCTGTGGTATTTCAAGTACCCTGTGGAGTCCAGAGATTGTGTCATCTTAATGCCCCAAGTTCAAGTGGAGCTAAGGTTCAAGTGTTCATGTGCCAGGTTTGGAGAGTGTCTGCAGAAATGTAAAACTTCCATGTTGAAGACCCTAATTCATTAAACTTTTGGCATGATTTAGAAAAACAGAAATCCTGTGGTATCAGAACCAAATTACACTGTATCATAAGAAACAATTAAAATTTGTGGACCATTGACTAGCAACTACACAGCTGTGAGGTGTGTTTGGAAGTTTTGCTGAGTCCAGTTTGGTACTCAGATCCAATGTTTTAGCTCCCACATAAGTTAATGTTCATTAGAAGGATGGGTTCTTACTAACTGAATACTTTCTTTATAAGATGATATGCATCCTTTGACCAAACTTTCAGCTATAAGATGAATAAATTTTAGAGATCTAATGCACAGCATGGTGACTATATTTAATAATAATGTATTGCATACTTGAAATTTACTAAGAGAGTAGATCTTAAATATTATCGCTGCCACACAAACACAAAGTTATGTGAGATGATGGATATGTTAATTAGCTTGATTGTGGTAATCATTTCACAATGTATGTGTATATGAAATCATCATATTGTATACTTCAAATAAATATAATTTTTATTTGTCAATTATACCTCAACAAAGCTGGAAAAAGGCAATATACGTACATGTAAGAAAAAAATACCAAAATGATTTTTCTATTTGCTTTTTGTAGTTCTTCCTGGAAATATACTAAGTGTGACTATAACGTAAATATCTAAACAAACATTCTAAGTTTCTTATCCTTCCCAGTAAGATTGTACATTTACTCTACTAACGCTGCTATTTTTCAAAATATTTTTAGAATAGCCTTTAGGGCCTCTGGAATGTTCTTTGAAATATCCTCAGTTGTGGAAAGCCTTTGTTTTTTGAAAATGGATGTGATTTTATTTTATTCTGTTTTGTTTTATTTTATTAAATGTAAGTAGAGAGTTTATTTGGGCTAATCTTGAGGGTTGCAACCTAAGAGCATAGACTCAAGTTGCCCTGAATATACACTCAGATTGGTAGCAGTTATGAGTGATTTTTAAAGGCAAAAGAGGGGAACAGGGAGCGGGTTGATACAAATTCCTGTTTGTCAGGAATTCTCATTGGTTTACAGAAATGACATTAATTAGTGATTGGCTATACATTGTTAAGCTATTTGGTGTGGGTTATGGTGTCTGGTGTGACACTATTAGATTAATTTATAGCTACTTGTGGCAATAGCAAGCAATTTCAAGAAATGAATACATAACTCTGCTGCCTCATTTCAATTCCTGTCTAGGCCTAATAATTTGAAAAGACTCGCATTTTTAAAAAATCCCCAATGATCATTTGAAGCTAGGTCTGGGTAATCAAGCTGGATAATTCCACTTGAGTTAAAACAAAACAAAATCTGATAAAAGATTATAATAAATAAGGTATGTAAGCTGACTTTATAAGCAAATCACAAGAATTCCAAAATAACTTTAGGCAATACCAACATCATTGGAATTATACTGCATCCCAAGGTGACAGCTTTAAAATTCTAACTTCTGATTCATTTGTGAAAATTCAGTCTTGTAACTTAGTGGTGACCATTTACACCAATGTGGTCTGACTTAGAAATTCCAAAATCTTAGGGATTGTGCTCTCAACGATTCAGGCACATTTTTGCTCAAGTGCTCAGTACGATGCCAAGCATTCTGTGGCAACTGAATAAATAGTAGATGATGATGATGCCTGGCCTTGATGCCGTGGAGTTGATAATGTAAGGAGACTTGGCAAGACATTTGTGCCTCTATGCTGGCTGCTTCAGGATTGCTGGCATTGCCTTAGGAAAAAGAATAAAATTGCTACTTATTGGTAGTTGTTTGCTCTTTTTCATGGATACTTACAAAACATATGCCTCATATTGCTTATGACATGGCTTACAGAAATGGTCTAGTAAAGCCGCTGTACACTGTAGAACAACCGCTGACAATGAAGAATCTCGGCACAGGGCATCTGAGGAAAGAAAGCCATGAGAGGCCATGCTAGTGATACTAAGGACTGCTAACCCAAGAGGAGGACTCATAGATGGTTGACCTGTAAGGTATAGTTAAGCCACCGAGGATTTTCCATTTTCATTTATAACTTGGGAAGCATTTGCATTTTTATCCCAAGGTCTATTATGGGACTTCTATATGCAAAAATTGTGGCATATGATCTCAATGTACAAAGAAGAGTTCTCTTTGGATTTTGCTCTGAGGGAGTTTATATATCGGCAGAACAAATCAAGATAGGAAGAAATAACAACAAAAAATGCAAAGTAGGAAATGAGGAAAATTATTTGAGAGGTACAGATAAAGTGAATAATTGGTCAGAACAACAGTCAAGGAATGCTCCATGGAGGAGGTAACATTTGAACTAAGATTTGAGAGGGAGATCAGAGAATGGCACATCAAATATCACATCAAATATGCAGAAGCAAAAATTCATGAGGGGGAAGAGTGAGTTGTCCAGTTGTCTGGAATGTGGGAGTGTGCAGAGGAAGGATTAGAAATAAAGTAGGAGAAGTAGATGAGACTCAGATTGTAGGAAGTCAGGAGGAGTAAACAGGATGAGTGATACCATCTGAACTTTGCTTTATTAAAAGCAATCTGGCAGTACTATTTCAGGGTGAGATCTATGTTCAGCTAATGTAAAACAATTGGCTAATGTCCAAACCTTAGCTTGAGATGTTGTCAACCATTAAATGTGAACCAAACTTGACTTATAAATAAATACATCTTTAATTCTGTGGTTGTAGCATTCCTGATTGACTTTGTAAATTAACTTTTTCACAAATGAATGGTGTTGGTATATATGGGTTAGCTTTATATTGTCCACTAGCCAGACATTAAAACAAAAACAAAAACAAAAAAACCTGTGAGTTGGATGAAGTGCTCTTGAAAATGCCTCAAGCATGGATAGCCTATTTCTTTTTTTCCCGTAAAATGATAAGTCTGGAAAAATCCTTAGGGCAGAGGTAGGGCTCTATTCGTTTACCTGTTTATAACCCTTTCGGTAAGAGGAGACCAATGGAATGATTTGTTGAAATTTCTTTAAACCTTGTCTGTGGCAAAGCGTAGGTTGGTGCAAGCTTCTTTTCAATTCTCCAGGCTACAATAAACCCAACTGTTTGCTCCCTTCCCAGTGGCGGGTTTAAAGCCATGCATTTAGGATTGGAATGCAGACCAGGAAGTCAGACAGCTTGACTATGTTACCTTCCATCACGGTGCTGGCTCTGTCACCAAACAAAATAAAAAGCAATCCCTACATCTAAAAGTTGTGATCTGTGCTTTAACTCCAAGCGACACCAAACCCAGAATTGGTGACGTGATCTGCAAAAGTAGGAGTGCGGGCACAGACACAATGCTGATTCACCATAGGAGGTGTGAGTTTTCACTGAATTAAAGTTGCAACTCTTTGAATGTAGCTTTTAACAATACAGAGCTCTCTCATAACTAAGTGTGGAAGTAATAACAGGATGTCAAATTACAGGGAAACGGAGAAGGGATTCCACTATTGTAGAAGCAAACCAAGGGAATAGTGTTTACGCGAGACACGAATTTGGTTCCCCACACAATTCAGTGTCCCTTCCAAATATAGATCTTTTTTTTCATGTGGTACCAATGACTGAAAATGTGGGCCACATACACAGAATAATTTCAGTACAATGAGAAGTCTGTATGTTATGGTATTACTTAGAATGTTTCCTCAGTGGTTTTCCTCAGAGTATTGAGATTTAAGTATAATTTTAGCTCAGTGTTGACTGTAGATGACAAAGGACAGTGGAAGATGCAAATAAAATGTATCAAAGAATGCTTTTACCTTGTCAACTAAATGTGTTTACTATATGCCGAACTCTGTGATAGACTCTACAGGGTGGAGTAAATTGAATAAAACACAGTCTTTTTCTCAAGGAGTTTTATATCTAGCAGGGAACATAAGATAATGCACAATTGACTAAATTACAAGGGAAGGTATGCTACATGCCGTAAGTGAGCTTACAAGCAATGCACCGTGGTGGCTTGAAGCAGAAGAATGTTCAGGAAATGTTAAATGGAGGAAATAGGTGTGTGTCTTCAAAAATCAGGGAGCTGGGAAGATGGTGACCCCATCTGTGGATATATGGAAGTCAGGAGGAAGCGTAGGTTTGCCTGTGAATGTGTCCAGTTTGAGAAATCAATGGAACGTAGTAATCATGATATCCTAGAGGTAGAATTTGAGACTAGGAATGTAGATGGACGTGCAGGGATAATAGTAGAAATTGTGGAGGGGGTGAGATCACCAAGAAAAACTACATAGAGAGAAAAAAAAATAGTACTGGGAACCTTGAGGAAAAACCTAATTTTAGGGCACAGGAGGAAGAAGAGAAAATGAAATTAAGATCCTGAAGGAATGGTCTGAGTAGCAGTAGAAACTGGAAAGTGCAGAGTGATGGAATTTAAGAAAAGATTTCAGGAAGAAGTTGAGCAACACCGAAGACTGTAAGCCAAGGCTCAAGGAGGATGAAGACAGAAGAAAATGGGATTTAGTGATGAGTTGATAAGAGAGCAGCTTCAGCAGAATGGTAGGGGCAAAAACTGAATCAATTATTAAGAATTTGCTGAAATATACAAAACAAATGACACAAAGATTGCAATTTTTCCTGTTAGGACAACTACTCTGTCCTTTAAGGCCAGGGAGACAATGCAGTAGCAGAGGGATTACTTTACAATGGATTAAGCATTAAAAAATATCACCATTTGGGACGTTATCTGAGTCTTTCTCACACATGCTAATGTAAACCCTTCTTTGAGATAATGGAGTGGCTGGTCTTCACACTTGTTATTCACACTTGTTAATACACCCGAATAGATGTCTGGAGTAGGTCATGGAAAATAGCAGAGAAGATTCCACTTCAAAGGGCTTAGCATGTGAAACTACTTTAGTCATTGATTTTTCTCTGTCTTGGAGTACTGATTTCTCCTCCTGACTTGGGTGCTTCTCTTTGGACCCAAGCTTTTTTCTTTAATGGTACTTTTGAGTGGTGGCAGATGAAACGATGGGGTTATGGTTACAAAACAACATGGCAAACCTCCCTTTTGCTTTCAGTAGAATTCACCAGCTGATGATTGTGGAAATGACAGGAAGATTGCAACAACAATATCTTTTATTTCTATATTGCTTTCTACTCTCAAACCCATTTACATATATGCTCTCCTTTGACCTCAAATCAGTCCTGTGGGGATAAACAGAAATCTTTTGGATGGGAATAAATAGGTAGAGAGAATATATAATTTGTTTATTGACTCTTTCCAGCACTTTTGTCAATGTTATCTTCTTTTTTTTAGGCTATTTTTCTTCTTTGGTTAAATTGAAGATACGTAGATACACAATATTTCTATGCCATTGATTTTTAAAACCTTATGTGCTAATTGGGTAATTAGACATAATCCCTGACATCCCTGAGAATAAAACACCCCCCAATGATACTCTATGTAAAAGAATAAACGATGGAAATTGAGATAAAATTAGAGAATCATTTTTATTTATTGAAATTAATCCTGAAAGTGGAATGTCCCAACACGTAAGGGATTAGAGTGAGATATTTTGACTTTATCTTATTGCTGAAGGGTCTTCCCCCTTTCAATTTGACAACTCTTCTATAAAAGCCCTTACCTGGTGGATTAATAGAGTTATTTAGAGTTAAAGAAGAGGTATTGAGGGGACTGGAGATAAAAAGGGGAAGTTGAAGAGGAGGAGACTCATTCACTCCTGAATTCTTTCATTCATCCATTCTTTAACATTTATAGATATCACCATATGCTAGACATTGTGCTAGATCTGGGGACGTGGAGTTGCTTTCGTGAAGGACTTTCTGACAGAGGAGGAGGACATAATATTCTTTCAAGAGGAAAAGTTTTCCCTGAAAGACTTGAAACCACCCTGGTGTTGGAGAAGAGTTTGCTGGCAGTTAGTGACTGAAAGGAGGAAGAAGGGGAGAGAGACTGACAATGAAATTCCTGAACAGTGTGAGGAGTAGGCTGCCGCTGCAGCCCTTAGGAATCTTGGTGAACCTCAGAAAGGCAGGCAGGTTGAGAAGGGAGGGAGAGCTCTCAGTCACAGTTTTGAGTTTGAGCCGCTGCTGGGCCTCAGTAAATGGTTGGGAAATTGTGCTTTGATTATTCTGCACCAATAAGACTTCACAATAGGTCCAAAGAGAGAATGTGAAGAACAGCTTCTAATTTGAAACCATGAGGACATTTAGAAATGAATCAAGGTATCTTTAAGGGGAATCCTCATGTGCTGTTGGTAGGAATGTAAATTAGTGCAACCACTATGGAGAACAGTATGGAGTTTCCTCAAAATACTAAAAATAGAACTACCATATGATTCAGCAATCCCTATGCTAGGTATATATCCAAAAGAAGAGAACTCAGTATATCAAAAAGATATACTGTATTTCCATGTTTATTACAGCACCATTTATAATAGCCAAGATTTGGAATCAATCTAAGTGTCCATCAATGGATGACGGTATGATAAAGAAATGATGAACTGATAAAGAAATTGTGATACATGTACACAATTGAATATTATATAGCCATAAAAAGAATAAAATCCTGCTATTTGCAACAACATGGATGGAACTGGAGAACATTAACACGTTCTTGTTTATGTGTGGGAGCTAAATATTAAAAACAATTGATCTCATGGAGACAGGGAGTAAAATTATGGTTACCAGAGGCTGGGAAGTGTAGCGAAGAGGGGGTATAAAGCAGGGATGGTTAATGGGTACAAAAATGAAGTTAGATAGAATGAACAATATAT
Source organism: Avahi laniger (assembly GCA_963575035.1). Classification (NCBI taxonomy): domain Eukaryota; kingdom Metazoa; phylum Chordata; class Mammalia; order Primates; family Indriidae; genus Avahi; species Avahi laniger. The sequence goes on from CAUYSK010111668.1 coordinate 24,957, forward strand.
GATAGCACAACGAAGTGACTATAGTCAATAGCAAGTTAGGGTATACTTTGAAAATAGTAGAATTGGAATGTTCCTAACACAAGGATATGATAAATGCCTGAGGTGATGGATACCCCAATTACCCTGATTTGATTAATTCACATTATATGCCTGTATCAAAACATCACATGTACTCTATAAATATATACAACTATTATGTACCATAATAATTAAAAATAAAAAAATCTTTTCTATCATATTCTTGATAGCAATGGCGCATTTTCAAAAAATGAAAATATGCCAGGACTGCTCATGTTTCAACCAGTGTGTTGATTTAATTCTTACTCAAGGGAGAAAATTGCCACTTGGATCATCAACCCCAGTTTCCGTGGAATCAGATCTTTTTCATTCTCTCTGAAAGCTGCTTATATAAAAAGAGTCCAAAGTTAAATGAGGGGTGACAAGTTCATAGCCCAGAAGGAGCATTGTGTCTCTGGGTCACTAAACTTTGATCACCCATCCAGCCCTTTAGCAGGGAATTTCCTGGAAAAATCTCTGGCTCCTAATGAGCAGTAGAAGTACATGAATGGGAAGGCTAGATTTGGAGAGCTGTCTGTATGAGAAGAAAGTACACTGATGACAGAACACAGATGTGTGTTCTGTGAGTTTGGCAGAATTGTGATTATGTTGATTGTGTTGACATTTGACAGTCAGAGCCCAGGACATGATGTCTTTGAGAAACAGATCTGAAGTTGGGTATATTTTTTTCCTGATAAGTTAGGGGTAGTGGTGAAAGTTATTGCATATTCTTTGCTGATAAGAAAGATGTAACCTCTATAGAGTTCAGTGCGTTGGCTGGCACCACTCCTGGCTGCTGAAGCAAGCTAGAATGACCAGTTCTACGGGGGATTATCTGAGCCAGTCTGCACAGATCCCTGATTACTGCGAATCAGCACTTGTAAGGTTCCACAGGCAGTAAGGAACAAGAAATACTGGTTTCTACCGACCGTTGGGCTCAGAAGGACTGGGGTGACTGACTGACTGTAACGGCAGTCTCAAATCCTTTCTGGGAAGAGGGAGAGTTTATAAATAAACAGAAAACAAACACAACTGACTCAAACTGAAATTTGTGGCTGTGGTTTGATGTGGTAGATGTATTCAGTGTAGCCCAGGAGAGAAAGCTAGGGTCTATACATCTATGAAATTACTGAAAGATTGCAATCACTGTTCCACATTGTCCACAGGAATCATATATAGTACTGAGGACCTGCAATAATCATGTGATTAATAGAATGATTATGACAGTGCTCTGCAAATGAGGGTATGAAATGATAGTGAATGGAGACCAGTACTGCATATTCAATAAAACAAAATAAAAACATGCCAATAATAGTTCTTAGAGTATTAACTACTCATTGCACATGCCTCCAAATTCTGTTTGTAATTGCAAATAATCTAGCATTAATTATAACATATTTTTTTTCATGTTTTACCTCTGTTTAAAACTAAAAATTCTCTTTTTAAAAAATAGCCAAGGCTCTTTACAATTTATCTTCCCTGCTTTAAAAAAGAATAGAAGCATCATCCCAGTAAAATAGATTTTTTTTTAACAGTTTAAACGATCCTCATGTGAAAGATGTATACAAAGGTGTACATATTTGCATTTTTCGGGCTTTTTGGAATTATAAACAGATGGTTAGCTCTGGGGCCTGGAGTTGGTGCTGTTTATGTCCCAGACTGATACAGCAGAGCTTGTAGTTCCAAACACGCCACCCTGATTCCTGGGATTAGGAATACAAAAGCCGATCTGTGGAGAGAGGGAGAGTTTTCTGGAGGCACGTGCAGCTGCCGCTGGCACATGTCGGCACATGAGGCGATCCGACAGCAGAGCTGATGTCCACTGTCAGCCTTTCACTTCAGGGTACAGAGAAGCAGATGACATCCACTTCTTCTTAGCTGCACACATGGAAGGGTAAAGCCAGGGTTCGCGTGACCATTCCTTTTTCCTGGCTCATTAGTTGTCAGGATCTGGGATAAGCATGAATTAGCCCCTGTAAGGCATCTGAATGAATACCTACTTTATTTTAAACATAAGTTAAGTAAGCTCCTGTTAAAGATTGCTGCTCCAGGCTGCCTCCCCCCTACCTCCTTTTAATAGTGTTGCAACATGGAGATTTAAGTGGGTAATTTTTCTTTTTCTTTTCCATTTCTAGAATAGGTTCCATTACCAATAAGAATTGAAGATTGTTTTGCTATTCCCAATACATTTAATACCGTCTATTATTTTAATTGGCCTAGTTATTTCAGAATTTAAAGCAGTAAAGGCTCAATCAAGCTTGTATCAGGGAAGCCTGACAGTTGGGGAACTAGAAGAAAGAGAACAGTTCAAATTCATGTAGCTTCATTCAAATCACTCATATACTGGCCTATGCCATAGTTCTTACACTGACCTTGGTTTAGAAAACTGTCAGCTAAACTGTTTATTTTCCAGATGCCTTGATTTGGCTCACCAAATTTCATACTTGGGCCTGTGCATACTTGAAAATATTTTCTTCAATAATCTAGCATACATTACTGGTTGTCTCAAAGTATTTCAGTAATAACGTAATAGTCCTTATTTATAACTAGAAAGCTAGAATAATCCAGCAGTGGAAGCCGATGACTGGGAGGCAACGCACCAAGGTCTCTCCCTGGTCTTGCTAATATGAGACCAGAGGAACGCAGGCAAATTATGAAATTCCTCTGGACAGTGTCACACAAAACCAAGAAGAATTTCAAAGCTGGGCCAGGAGGTAATGTTTAGGTGGAGGTATAAAACATAATGACTGTTTAAAACGTGCTTTAGAGAAACAGTGAAATCTTTACAGCTCTGATCGGACATTTGATGTGCTTCCCAATTTGTGCATTTCCCACTTGAAGAGGGCTGGCTCTCTTGGCTAGGATGGCCTCCTCCCTCAATTTCAGAAGTGTTAAAATAACAAGCAATGTCTGGCTGGGTGATTTTCCACAGTCGTCCTGTTTAAAGGAAGAAGCTTGTTCTACCGTCAACAGTTATGGGAACTGTTTGCTTTGGATGGGCTTGGTCCGCATGGGCTGAGGAGGGCCTTCTTACTCTGGTTTTTTGCCAAGGTGGAAATTCATTGCCAAAGGCTTCCTTGTTCTGCTGAGGCATCCTGCAATTAGAATAAGTTTGGCCTGAAGAAAGTGTGTTGGAGAGCAGTAGGGATAGTAGCAGTGGCTTCAAAAAAAAATCAATCACTTTAAATAGTAGATTGAGCTGACCACTAGCATGAAGCAGAGTTCATTGTCATACCTTGGAGAGAATATTCCTTGGATATGTTTTTGCACTACCTCTGATTGGAGAAGACTCTCTCCTGAGACTATAATGTGTTTTAGGGAAGCCCTTTGAGATTCTTATACTCCTTTATATCTATTAAAGCAAGAGGATAAGCATTCTGGGTGAGTTAGCACACTCTGGAGCATATATACAGTCCATGGGCTCCAAATGTTATCTGAAGGAGAGTTGAGAGTGGCTGCTGGAAGCCAGTTTTACATGCTATTCATTCCAATACTTGCTGTACTGAGAGTAGATGATCTGCCTTGAGTTTGCACTCTACCTCGATCCATTATTGGCAAGTGACCTTGGACAAATTGCCTAAGTTAGCTATGCCTCTTTCTTTTCCTCTGTCAAATGGATGTTGTTGTGAGGTTTCAATAAATTTATGTATGTGAGGCACTTAGAATAACACCCAGCACCAAGTGCGTGCTCAATAAACACTAGCTATTTTTATTTTCTCCTTCTCCTGAAATTACAGGTGATGCTAACTGACTACTGACTCATTGTCCAGCTTGATGCTTCTGGTTGGAGAGGGGTTTATAAGAGAGTGGGAAATGGATGGATGTGCCATTTGTCCACTGTAACTCTTAGGCGTATCCATGCATAAAAGCAAAAAAGGGCCCATTAAATGTTCAAACATTTATGAAGACTTTTCTCAGAAGTGACCTTTTTGGCTTTTAGGCAGATCAGTTCTATATCTAATACCATTCTGTCCTTTTGATGGTTGAATTCAAGCTGTGCTTATTATAGCTGGCTCAATCCAGAGGTGATGTGGTTGTATGCCAATTGTATAAGACTGCTGACAATGATCTATGGCAATAGTCATTTCTGCACACACATTGTGGTTGACCAAATCCATATATTCTCTTGGGTGTGGGGCAGAACATCTAAAATACCACAGAGCAAGTGGGAGGTGGGGCATTTACAAGTAGCAGATCATTGTACAACCATTTCCTGTACTCTGACCTCCTCTGACCTCAGCTACTTTTTTAAGCTCCTGATCCACAGCTCCTGCAATGAGCCATATCCCTAGCACCTCCCTCGTGCAGCTCCACTAGCCACTTCCTGTCTTGGGTGCTGGCTGCTTTCTGTCCCACAGTCTTGCAGATTACACCCACTGAATCCAGGATCCCCATGTTGCTCCCTCTGTCAAGGACCCTGCAGTTCCTGCTGTGTATGTATTTAATATGCAGGATACACATTTGTTTATTCATTCATCCATCAGGCATTTATTAAGGCCCACTATGTACTAGGCATTGCACTAGGCACTGGGGATATAAAGATGACTGAAGTTCTTGATAGCAAGAACCATATCTTGGACTCCAGAGGGAAGAGAAACACAGATGGATCATGACAAAGAAACATGGGTGCTTAGGTTCAAATTCTTACTCTGCCACTTACTAGCTGTGTGACCTTGGACAAGTTACTTAACTTCTCTATGCCTAATTTCCTTACTTGTAAAATGGGGACTGTCATTGTACTCACCTTTAGGATTGTTGCAGGACTTAATATTTATGAATACGTAGGAGAATGCCTGAAACATAGTGGTGCCATATAAATATTTTTTAAGTAAATAATTGCAGCAACAGAGACACCTTGTCCAATTAGCAAGATCAAGATTTTGCTTTCATTCAGTTCTGCCCCGGGTTTAGGGATCTCTTCCAACTCAGGAGAATAGCACAAAGAAAACAAGTCAGGCCGAGCTGGGCTGTTCAGCATCAGTGCAGCACTAGCGCAGGCCAGCCTGTCCTGATCTTGTACCTCATTTCCAGTAACGAGCCCTTTGTATTGTTCCTTGGACCAGACTTTGACCTTGTATCTTTATTGTAGTAAATGGGTTTTTGTTCTCTTTTCTTGCATCCTCAGTTGCTGCCTTAATTTCTAGTCAAGCTCTCAGTTCTTCTGGAGCAGAGGTTCTGCCTGGATCTTGCCAGTCTGCCCTCGGGCTTCATTCTCCAGGCAGGGTTCCCGCTCGCAGCCACCAGACCCTCTTGCTGCCTGGATTTCTGAAAGTTACTTGCTCCAGGATTCTCCATTGCTGTGCTCCCGCCACCATTCAGCCACCCACCTGCCTCTGGTTTCACACTGCTGACACTACGCCCTGCTCACCTGGCTGTGTCTTCTAATCTGCTGCCTCCCAAGTAGCTGCCTGGCCCTCAGGGCAGTTGTTTAATCTCTGGTTTTATCCTCTCACCTGTGACTTGTTCTGCCGCCACTTAATCTTCCCTACTGACAGAAAGATGGTGGCAAGGAAGAAGGGCTGAGTCAGACGTTCTCTGTGTTGCTCATGAAGTGACCTTGCCTAGTTGACCAGTTCAAGGGAATTTTGGGGCGTCTGTATTAGGAAGTAGCTTGTAATAAATAACTGCATGGATGGGCATATGTGTTCTTTGGAGGGGGCTCTTGCACATAAAGTTTTCTGTGTGAGCACTTTCCCTTTTTGATGCCCAAGTTAAGGACATTTCTTTACTGTTGAATAATTTGTCTTCCTCAGTACCAGTCATGCATGTTTTCCCACCCACCGCTGCTAAATTACTATAATGAAGCCATAATATTGTGTTCTGGTTTATAAAATTCTTTTTTTTTTTATTTTAAAAAAAAAACTTTTTTAGAGATGTGGGGGGAGGTGCATCTTATTATGTTGCCCAGGCAAGTTTGAGTTGCTGGACTTGAACTCCTGGGCTCAAGGGATCTTCCTGCCTCAGCTTCCTGAGTGGCTGGGACTGCAGGCATGAGCCACTGTGCCTGACTTAACTTCAATTCTTTCTACGTACTTTTTCATTCTTAGTATCCGCACGTGAATTAAACCTTTCAGGAAGTCCTGGGTTTTCCCTTTGCTTTCCCCCATTCCCTATTTTGCTTCTCAGAGTTTTCCAAAACTTGAATATAGTTTAAATGCCAGCCCAAAGAATTTCTCTTTCCTTGGACTCACTTCTGTTGAACATGGGCGCTTTGTTCTTGAATAGGAAAATCTAATAATCTCCATTACAATAATAACCTCAAAACTCCATTACTGATGAGGGTGTCATGAAAGTGAGTCAATAGTGGAAGGGAAATAAAGGGCAGAGAATAATCCCCTGCTTTTAGTGACATAACCTAATTTTCATTAGGCCCCATGTAGCTGCCTAATTTCCATTAGGCACATGCTGATTTCTTTTAGCCCCATGCACAGAAGACGATCTTATTTTCCCTTCCGTTCTGTTTGGTACTTAAATTTAATTGAAAACTTAATTATAAGTGCCAGAAGTCATCTTCAGAGTATTTCTCATTTGTGAATTATTTTATTATCTATTTTTTATGGTATGCATTTATTTTCTTGATTGAAATAATTTTCATTTTAAATAGCCTCTGACATTTGCAAGCGTTTTAAAGCACATTCACATATGGTATCTCATTAATTCTCACAACAGCCCTGTGAGGTAGGCAGAACCGTTATTGTGCCTGTGCTACAGATGAGGAAATAATGGCGCAGAGAAAGATTGTAGGAGGTTAAAGTAAAGCGCATCGGAGGGGAGCCAGATGATCCCGGAGCTGCTTGCAGCTCTGGCATTTCTGACTACTAACTGTGCCTCTAGGCAAATTGTTAATACTTAATCTCTCCAGGCTTATTTCTTCATCTGAAAAATGAAAGATTTAGATTTAGGCTTTTTTCCAGTCCTAAGTCTGTATGATGTTTGTTTAAGCAGGTATATTCATATTTACCTTCCCTCCTCAACCTGTGACGGGTGAGGAATATGAACACACACACATACACACACACACTCACGTACACATCAAGGACTCCTTTGGCCCCAGGAGTTGAGGCCAAGCCATCTCGAAGTGAGGGGCGTTGCTGGGCTGGGAGAACCAGGGAACTGAGCATGTAGCAAGAGATGATTTTTTCCTGAAAAGATGAAATGGGTATCCCTGCTAGGTGGAGTGAGGCAGCAAGTCCTAGCTGGGATAACTTTTGGTTCAGTCCAATGCAAATTTGGAGAAATTAGAGGATGGGAGAAGTTTGGAAAGGTATCTCTTTAGAGGAGAAACAAACTGGACATCAATTTTGAAGGTTCACTGTATGTTGATTAATAGAAATGTGGTAACCATTAGAATTTTGGAAACAACCACTGAAACTCTCAAATTATAACTACTCTATAAATGCAAAATTGAGATGCCTTTTGAAAAAACAATGGACTTATTAATCTCTGCATGAGCATCTTGCTGTAACATTTTGGGAAGGGGGAGACTTTTTCCTCCTTTTTCGTGTTGGTTACAATGTTATGGGGCTGGACATGGTGGCACCAGCATGTAATCCTAGCACTCTGGGAAGTGGAGGTGGGAGGATTGCTTGAGGCCAGGAGTTTGAGGCCAGCCTGAGCAAGAGCGAGACCCCATCTCTACAAAAAACATAAAAATTAGCCGGGTGTGGCGGTGCGCACCTGTAGTTCCAACTACTCAGGAGGCTGAGGCAGCAGGATCACTTGAGCCCAGGAGTTCAAGGTTGCAGTGAGCTATGATGACACCACTGCACTCCAGCCTGGGCGACAGAGTGAGACACTGTCTTTAAGAAAAAAAAAAAAAGGGCCTGGCATGGTGGTGTGTGCCTGTAGTTTCAGCTATTTAGGAGGCTGAGGCAAGAGGATCACTTGAGGCTAGGACTTTGAGTACAATATTATGGCACTAATAATCAAAAATGGGTGTGGCTACAAGAGTATCTATTGCAAAACATAACCTTGAAGGATTTTAATTCTAGTGCTCACACCATGGTGTGTATGTGTGCCTGTATATTATATTTTTAATAATTAAGCTTCTTCTATTGATTACATAATGCTACTCATGGTATCTGCTAGAGCCATCATATCTTGATCACTGGTAATCACTGACAGAAGCATGACAGAACCATTGGAAGACAGTACTTCCTGACTGTGGGCAAGGAGCCTGCCTGTGATATTCACCCTTGTCACTTGAGTACCCAGTAATAGTAGGCCCTCGATAAAATTGTAGGTGAATAAAACATATTCCTCCTAAAACTGTAACAATTATTGTAGTCATCAATAGTAGAAACATTTGCATGGTGCTACTACATGGTGAGCAAAATAAGAAACAACCTCTCGGTATGAGGTTAAGCTACCAGGGCTTCAGGTAGTACCTTCAATAAAGTTATTTAGTGAATATCCTTCCTTAGTTTCTGAGAGCACAAAGCAGTAGAGTGTCTCTGGTTTTTGAAAGATACTGATAGTTTCTGTATGGGCGAGATCCCTACCTCTGCTAAAAATTTTGAAAAGTGGATTTTCCTTATGAAAGTTGGTGAGAATACCATAAGCATCTTCGTTACTCCTAGAGCCTGAAAAAAGAACCAAGTGTAAGATTGTTAGGTGGAAATTTCCTGTGGTCACAGGTTGAGACTCCACAGAAGAGCACAAGAGAGCACCAGCACCCCCACCTGCTATTGAGGGGGGCTAGGCTAACGTCAGAGCCTGCTAAGAGGTGCCCAAACTGTTCTACAACCTGTGGCTCCCTCACCCATCTTCAACAAGAAACTCCTTGAGAGAATTTGTTTTTTTTGAAAATAATATCTTCATTGAGATATAATTCATATATCATCAAATTTACCTTTTAAAGTGTATAATTCTGTGGTTTTTATATATAATTCAGTATGTTATAATTCAGTGTGTTCACAGAGTTATGTGACCATCACCATTATCGAATTTCAGAACATTTTTATCACCCCCAAAAGAAATCCTGTGCTCATTAGCATTCAGTTCCCATCTCTCCTTCTCCCAGCCCCTGGTGGTCACTAATCTGCTTTCTGTCTCTATGGATTTGTCTATTCTGGATATTTCATTTCGATAGAATCGTGCAATATGTGGCTTTTTGTCTGACTTCTTTCATTTAGAATAATGTTTTCAAGGTTCATCCATGTTGTAGCATTTATTATTACAATATGTATATGGCTGATACACTACATTTCATTTATTCATTCATCTGTTGATGGATATTTGGATTGTTTCCAATTGTGGACTCTTACAAAGAATGCTGCTATCTTGGGAGCATTCGGCCTTTGTTCCCTGGAGTTTGTGAGTGCAGAGTATGGAGTCTGCTACTCACCTAGACACGAGGTTGGCTGCAGCTGCCCCTCAGAGCAAAGAGAAGAGAGGAGATTGCAATAGGAGTAAGCTGCAATTCCATAGTAAGCAGGGTAAGCATTGCGTTTCCTGAAGACTGTAGTGGACACCATGGGAGATATAGCCACCTCAAAAAGACTCTGCCCAAGAACACTGTCTGTGTGGGGGATTACTGTCTGAACAAGAGCTAAGCGAGATTATTCGTGGTCAGCAGGAGAGAGTTATCATCCACCTAAGGGAAGAGGAAAGTGCTGGAAATCCCCAGTGGGGTTGAGGGTTTTTCTAAAGAACTCATATAGGCTTCCTACAAGAGAGAGTCAGCTGGCATTTGAACATCTGTCCCACAGAGCAAACCAATGGCCAAATAAAACAGTCTCAGCTAAATAATGAAGAACTTTTCACTTCTTTACTTCTCCTTTCTCCTTTATCCCTCAACTGGGGAGGAACAACAAATGACAGAGTGATTGGGGTGTGGCTGGAATAATGACTGTGCCCCACTTCCCTATTGCAGGTTCCCGGGACCTGGTAACACCTGACCTAAAATGTAGGGGAGGAAGATTCAAAGAAGAGGAAAGAGTGAAGTTTAGATATTAAAGAAGATTGGACTGTAGAATCCCTTTGAATAAGACTGTTACAAAAGTGAAAAGCACTGGAAAGTTGTGCAGTCTGCTCAAGATATTGTCTGGGGTCAGAAAAGGGAGATTGAACAGAACAGGTTTGAAGCACAAGAATGGGAGAAAAGTAAAATAAAGCCATTTCCTGATCGCACTCTACAGAGTCTAACCTGATTAATGAACAAGTTTTTGTCAGAGTAAATTTATCTCTGAATTTGGACTGCTTGGTGCTTCTTTGGACTGTGCTAGAGATGCTTTGCTCTAGTGGGAGGTGGCATCTACTAGTGGGGCTGCCAATCAAAAGGCCTTGTCTTCCCTATCTCAAAAGCAGGTACATGAGCAGCAGACCAATTATAATAACCTGTTTCCAGGTGACAGTGATGGGTCTAGAGGTGGGCACGTGAATCAGTCAGGGACAAGCAAAGTCCTTTGTCCAGAGACAGGTAGAAACGTTGAAAGTTTTTCTCTTCCTGGGATCGTGAACAGTAAACACCATGTGCACCTGTTGCTTTCAGGATTACCTTTCCCTCCCTCCATGTGGAGAGAGCTTGCTGGAGAATGAAGCCAATCTGGAGAGAAATGAGTTGAGAGATAGAGACAGAGACTACCCGATTCAAGATTACATTGATGAAGAACAAAACTAAACCATGAATCTTTTTTGTTTTGTTTTGTTTTTCTTGGACCATCAGTACACAGAGTTGAGTTCATCACACTCCTCAGTTTTTGGCATATGTCACTATTGGTGTGCAAAAGGCACTTCTCATTTAAAAAATTATTGTTCCCCTCCATCCCCCACCTCCTGTCTCATTTGCCTCCCACTGCAGGCACCTACTTAAATGTGTTTACATATTTTTCAAAGGTACATACATATCCAAGAACATATATTGGTATCATTCTGTGTATGTATGTGTTTTTAATATAAATAAATAGCATAGTATCATAGATAAACTAATAGTCTTCCTTTTTTATGTTTTTAACCCACTACTGTGTTTTGAAGTTCTCACAATGCTACTGTATATAACTCATTGGCCTGTGGCTAGGGCTTCTAGGCTGACCCGAGCTCCTGCTACCATAAGTGTTGCCATTGACATCTTCATGCATGTCTGAGGATATATATAGAAGTGGAAGTGCTGAAACTAACTTCTGGATGTTTTAATTACTATGTAAATTAATAAATTCTCTTTCTGTGTAAGCCAATCAGCAATGGGTTTGTGTCACTTGCAACCGAAGGATTCCTGGCTAATCCTTGCCTGTTGGAGGTGAGGGGCACAAGGCTCATCTGCTTGGCCACCTCTAAGTTCCTGTGGGGAGGTCAGAAATAAAGGAGCCCTTCTTCATGTCCCTTCAGCACTCTCCATCCATGTTTTTAGACTCAGTAATTGGCTTTTCCTTTGGAAAAAGTCTCATCACTCCTGTTTCACACGATGCATAAAGTGAATCTGTAGGTGTTGTTTTATTGAAAAAGTGTTTTCATTTAAAAAAATCCACGATAAATGCTCAGAACATAGAAAAATGTTTTCAAACTTTGGAACTGCAATTATGTTTGCAACTGTCTAGAAATGAAAATATCTATTAATGCTAAAAATACTTTACTAGATCAATCATCTCAATAATAAAATCTTATTAAAACAATCTTTTCTCACCACAGGAATGCTAGTTACGAGATTTTGGTTAGGGAGATTTCCTTCTGCAATGCATAGATCTTTCTGCAAGTGTTTTTGTTTACTGAACATTTTGGGACTTCTCAGAAGTCTTCCCGCGACACACACTGCAGAAACCCCCACTGCACACACAAAGGTCAGTGGAAATAGCTGAAGAATAATGGGATAGCCCTGGATTCCTTGACAGTGAGCTGATAGCAATCAGATGAAATTCAATGGACATAAATATAAAAGTGCTCACTGATGTTAACGCTAATATTAAGTGACTTCAGGAAAGGGTAGGCCTGATTTCATAGCGGTTCATGTGAAAAAGGCTTAGAATTTGTGCTTGTGTAGGGGCAGGGGTACATCGGAAATCTCTGTACCTTGTATTCATTTTTGCTGTGAACCTAAAACAGCTATAAAAATGAGGTTTATTTAAAAAAAGAAAGAAAGAAATACAGACAGAGAGGTGTTAATTGACCTCAACTTAACACATAGCAACAGTCTGAAACAGCTGTTAGACGCACCAATGCAATCCAAGGCAGCAGTAATAGAAGTGTTCTACTGTGTTCAGCCTGGGGGCCAGGGAAAGGAATCACTCCCTTTTCCTTCTTTGGTTTTACCATCTCTGGAGAATTACTCTGAGCACCAAGCTTAATGACAAGTGGGAAGCTTCTAGATGAGGATAATTGACATGGAAAAGAAATCTAGAAACTGGCATGCCAGGGAAGACCAAGGTAATACCAGCTGTCTCCAAATATTTGGAGTATTTACATGTGAATAATGCTAACACTTTACCTTATACAGCACTTCACACTTTTGAAGCTCCTTTATTTTTAATGTTTAATTTGCTTCTTATATTGACCTTGTGAGGTAGACCAGGCAGACATTGTTCTCATTTTGTAAATGAGGAAACTGAAGCTCAAAGAAGTTAACTTCACTTTGCTGAAAGTAGCATGGCCGTTAAATGGAGATGCTGGGACAAGTATATAGACCTCCTGACTTGTGGTTAGTGTTCTTTCCATTATACAGGACATTCTGTGCTCACGTGGAAGGCGAACCCAGGGCCAAGGCGTATCGGTGAGGCACAAGGCAGTAAACTCAGTATCAGGAAGATTTTTAAAAAAAACTGGTAAGAGCTTTCCAACAATGGAAGGCGTAGCGCCCTCAAAGTTGTAAACTCTGTCAATGGTAACTCTTCCAGTGGAAATTAGACAATGGACCTTCAGGGATATTGTAGAAAAGATTCCTGTACGGGAAAAAGACGTTGGACAACCTTCTTTGTTTCTGTAACTGTTACTTTCTTTGCATTGTGCTGGGAAGGAAACAAACATGTAAATATACTGGCAACCTGCTATGTTTTCATTTGTCAGTTTGCTAACTAGAGCCGAGATCTGAAAACAAAATTGAGTTTGAAAAAATGTTATTCACGCTGGTGGCAGATAAATGATTCAGTGATATATTTGTGTCAATCTTATTTCTGTTTATCCACGGATCATGGTACATTGGTGTTGATGTATCTGAAACTTTGGCCATATTCCTTAATACCAGTTACATGGATGGACAAAGAATAACAGAATAATCATGAAAAATCAGTTTTGGGGAACTGAGCTGCCCGGGTTGAGGGTTAACACTAAGTCACCTCAGAGGCTCACAAAGTCTGATGCTTGTGTAGCCTCAAAAATTTTTATTTTTTTACTGTGCATCTGAAGCTCATGGCATGATTGAGGTTAGTAACTATGGAGACGGGTGTGATTTATTTATCACTGAGGAGGTTTGGCACTGACAGAATAAGAACGGGATTCCTCATGCAAACGGAATGTCTGCCCATCCTTTAGTCAGGGATTTGGGGGTGGGGGGAAGATGAATTAGTGCAACTGAGGAACCTGAGGAAATACGTTATGAAGGTGCATGAGAACAAAAGCGGTAAGAAAGGGCCTGAGGAAGCACAGGGACCGATATTCCTCCTCAGCCCCTGTCCCTGCTTAGGCCGTTGTCACCTTTTTGAGGACATTCCCCTCCAGAGCTCACCCCTCCAGTCCAAAGCCCCCTTCCACACACAAAGCCTCCCCCATAAAACTAACCACCGTTTATGTCTCTGTTTTCTGACTCAGTCAGACAGTTTCTGTACCATGCCTATGCGCAGCAGATGACATTGAACTGAACCTTTGTATCATTGTTCCCAGGGTGGGCCCATGGCTGTGCATTTTGTGTTCTGCCCAAGGGCATCTGGCCAAAGGGTCAAGCAAGCGTGAAGGTCCAGCCCACGCTCCTCTCTCCATGCCAGCAGCCCACCTGGAGGATTCTCACAAAACACCGAATGGACTGGTGGTGGCCCCGACTGTGCCCTAAGTACTACCTCGTGTTCGCCATGTCTCCCTGAGTTTGAATATCCTCCAAGGGCAGGGGCTCTCTCAGAGCTACTCCTGCGGTTTCCCGCAGGGCCTCACGTAACTGCTCTGTCACTTGACTGAACAGAGACAAGGAATAGAAGGAGGCCTTTGTCAGAAATGAAGCAGGAGAAGGTGGTCTACAAAGGAGAGAGAAGGGAGAAGGCCGGGGGAAGTGGAAACAAAAGAGTTTGAAAATCCAGAGAACATTTATTGACTCTGCTATTTTTCCTGAGCTCCAGGGGCAGATTTCCATGGCATTCCTGGCTCCTAATCTTTAGTCTGTCCAAGGCTATGGAACACCAGAAAGGTCTCCAAGGGTAAGGTGCTGCGTTAGCATGTCTGGGTCCCGCTGGTTGCCTGGGTTGGGATAGGGGCTGAGTGATTCGGACGTGGATTTGGAATTACCAAAGGAAAACAACAGTGATCTTCTGGAGATGACTGGACATGGTTCACTGGATCCTGTGGGGAAAATCCTCATCCCAAACAACGTTCCTCTTCACTTCTCAAAATGAAGTTGCCCTTTATTGTCACTCAGGCACAGCTTTGTCTTCTGCAAACCATGTTTTCCAGCGGGGCTAACCTCAGACTCCTACGTCAGAGCCAGGCCTGGCTGACCTCCTTGAATTTAACTTCTCTTTTTTCAGAGTCAATGTAAATTGTGCACGTGACTTAAGAAGACATCACAGACTGCTTCACGGCTTCCTCCCTGAAACTTCCCCTATTTCAAACCCCAAACCAAAAATGCCATCAAACCACCACTCTCAAGGAAGCCACCGAGGAGCCAGACCCTGCCTGAGGGCTGACTGTGAGCACTCAAAGACCAGTTACAGAAAGAAAAAGAGAAAAAAAAAAAAACTTTATCAGAAATATGGAAATATAAGAATTGTGGTTTTCCAGTAAGAAAACTGGATCCATTTACTGCAGGCAAGACTTGCTAGCTTGGGCGGATTTCGGATGCTCAAGGAAAGCGGAGAGTGCGGCCAGCAGAACTGTTCTGAGGAATCAGTGTGTCTCCTCCGTCTTCCACTTGAGCACAGGCCTCATTAGCTAATGTGTTTCACATCTGGGTGGAAGTGACACAAAATCACAGTATGATGCAGCATAAACAGATGGGATTTTTAATGAACAGTCAAGAAGAAAAAAGCACAGCATGAAACTTCTGTATTCTGAAATAGATCCTTTTTGTTTAAAAATGCCCTGAAATTCATAAACAACAAAATGAAGACCCCTTGGAGTAGATGTTGCAAAAACTGTCTCATGTCTTGCTTATTAGCAAGAACCTAAAACTTTTGGTTTGTGATAGAGGATGGCAGAGGGGTTCTTTCAACTTAGTAGCCTTCCTCTTTGTAGACTTGGACAAAGCAGACCTCTGGAATCTTGGACGAGTCACTTGATGTATCCAAACTTCATCTGTGCAGCTCATCTGTGAAATGGGGGTTATGATGTTACCATATGGGGTTACTGTGAGGATTAAATAAGATGATCCACATAAAAACAGATATTTAGTGCAGTTCCTGGAGCCTAGGGCTCAGTAAATGTTTGCTGTCATTATGATTTAGCCCAATGGTTAAGTGCATGGACTCCAGGGCCAGCATGTCTGTCTTTGGATTCTGCCTTTACTATTATACTTACTGGCTGTGCAACTTTCAGCAAGTTACTTAACCTCTCTGTTCATTTCCTCAACTGTTAAATGAGGAAAAGACTACCAACTACCTGTATGGTTATTGCGAAGGTTAAAGGGGTAAGCCTTTAGAATACTATTGGGCAGACAGTGAACACATATTAAGTGTTAATTATTTTCATTATTCTGTAAATAGAACTTTGTTGATTAGATGCTTTTCCTGTCTGCTCCCCATTCCCTACCTCAAATCTTGGAATTATTGGGCTGTATAGCTCATTCTCTCTTTTTAAATTTGAGCTACTAGAAAAACTCTAATTCATAACACCTGTGGGGGACTGTTCCCTCTCTCCTGGGGGACACACTCAGGGGTGCATAAGTGGTGGAACCAGAAACCTTAGCTATGCAAGAGCCTTGATAGCTTCTGCCTGCCTTCTACTTCCCTACCCATTCCCTGGTTTAGTCCTGGGGGCTCAGGGATGGCCCCACGGATCTTGGGGGCCCATGGAATTTCCAGTGCCTCAGCTTAACCCAGGTTCTTGAGGAGGACCCAGAGGCTTGGAACAGAGAACTTCCAGTTCCATTTGCTAAGCAGTCTGATCTTTGATGAATTCCACAGTCTGGGGAGATTCAAGTCTTAGGAAGGTCACCCTGGGCTGGATGAACTGGACAAACAGCCTTCTAGACTGGAATTTCACCCAGGGATAGACTATTTTCTAGTGCTGGCAGCAGAGCGATAGTGTCTAGATTTTCTCAACGAAATTGCTTCATTAACATACAGCTTCTGTCTGCTATTTCTCTCAGTCTTAAAAGCCCCCAGGTCCTTCTGCTCATGATCTGTAGGAAAGCCAGTGCTAGCCATGAGGGGGAATCCAGCGTAAGGGAGCAAGAACAAAAGGGGAAATTGACCCTTAACGAGAATTTGCTGTGTGTCAGCCAGAGTGCTTCATCTGCTGTGTCTCCTTGAACCCTTGCCAGAGCCCTAGGAGGTAGGCACCATAATTATCCCCATTTTATGAACGAGGATGCCGAGATTTAGAGAGGTTAAAAAGAGTCACAATGATAGTGGTGGAGTCCAGAATCAAACCCCATTCCTTTTTAAAAAATTTTTATTTTAATTTTTTTAGAAACATCTCACTCTGTCACCCAGGTTGAAGTGCACTGGCCTCATCATAGCTCACAGCAGCCTTGAGTTCCTGGGCTCAATCAATCCTCCTACCTCAGCCTCCTGAGTAGCTGGAACTACAATTGCGTGCCATAATGCCTGGCTAATTTTTCTATTTTTTGTAGAGACGGGGTCTCGCTCTTGCTCAGACTGGTCTCAAACTTCTGGCTTCAAGCAGTCCTCCCACCTCAGCCTCCCAAAGTGCTAGGATTAGAGGCATGTGCCACCACGCCCAGCTAATTTTCGTAGAGAGGAGTCTCACTATGTTGCTCAGGCTGGTCTCAAACTCCTGACCTCAAGTGATCCCCTTACCTCGGCCTCCCAAAGTATTAGGATTGCAGGTGTGAGCCACTACGCCCCCGGCCCAAACCCCATTCTGTCTGATTCCAAAGACCATGTGTCTGGCTGTAAGTTTCCGTGATTAGGTATCGTATCAGCAGCTGCCTTGCCTTCGTCTCTGTCTCCCAGAAGCAACAACGGAATTATTCTGTTTCTGAAATCCCAGTGCAAGCGCTACTGAGTCCTGTAATCACCAGAGCCTTAGCTTAGCCCGACACTGCTCTGTTAATTCTGTACCTTGTTGCAGTGAGGTGATGCTTCCAGGCAACTTTTCTATCAACACGGGAAATTTTCTGAGAAAAATTTTCTGAAAAAATGGTTGTTTTTGCATATACTCAACTAAATGACCCAGAAATGGAGTTGAAGCATTTCAATGTCTCAGAGATTTCACAGGATATCAGTCCTTCCTGTTTCAGGTCAAACCTCCAAGATAAATACTCAAAATACCCCTTAAAATAATTATTCATACTCTCTTGAAAGGAATCAAGGTTTGTAAAATATAAGAGGGAGCCTCTTACATGGAGGCTCATTTGGAGCCTGAAGACCCTTTGCCTCATGTGAGGTTCTCTGTGGGTTCTGTTGATAGGCACAAGAGAAGGTCCGCACACAACATGCATTTGGTTCTGCTACAGAAGACGAGAAAGCAAATGGAAGGGTGAAGCACACAGGAAGTGCTGAGGACACATGGAGATTAAGCTAGCAGCTTACAAGATACTGGTAAAGCTCCTGGGATGTTAAGTTTAGATAATGAGTAAGGAAATAGCTTGTGAGACAGGCAGAATTCATAAGACGTGTTAAATATAGATAAGAAGTTAGTAATCTGTAAAAGTATTACAGAAAGATGGAATAAAGGAAATACATGATGGGAAAAGAAAGACTGTTACTTATGGATAGAAAGGGATGGAGAGATCAAGTCCTGATAATGCCACCGACGGGCTGACAGCTATGTCATTCCTAAATTGGCCATCCATTGGTGACACCCATCCTGGTCACGTATGTCCTCTGTCCGAGAAATGCACATAACACTCAGAGCTGCTGAGCAGTCTAGCTGGGAAGTTGTAGCTGGGTCCAGGCCTGCTTGCCTCTGCATCTGTCTGATAGAGCAAGTGTGTGTCATTGGCCCAGGGCGGCTTCTCTCTGGGGTCCCCTTGCTGTAACCTCATCACCTTACCTCGGGTCCTCATAACCACACCATTGGTGGGGAGGCTGATGTGGCAGAGAGATACAGGAGCCATGAGCATTGCCTATCCCAGGACTCAGGTCGTGTGGTCCTTCCACCCAATGCACCCCATCCTCCATGTGTTCACTTACCCATCTCTTCCCCCTTGCTTTTCATAGTGTGTTTTAAACTGATTTAATAAATCATGTGATTTGAACATATTCAGTTTTGAGGCTTTGAACCTTTTCATCGGGTAAGTTCTTACATGACATCCATATTAGATGGTTTCCACTTGAATCTTTTCACTAGCATCATGTGTTTTCTTGGATAAGACGCCAACAGTAGAGGCTTTCACTTCATCAGAGGACCTGGGAAAGAGCTGTGCCAGCAGAGTTTGGAATGGAGGCAAAACTAATTTTGGAGAGCTCCACTGTGTGTTGAGAAAAAAAGCAATCAAATAAATGTGTTGTATCACATCCCGAATATGGTCTCAGGCCCTCTGCCAGGTAGTCAGTGAACATTTTTTATGAATTTGATTTTTTTTCCATTAGGAAGATTACCAAACCTCTGATTCAACCAGAGTAGCACAAGTGGAACAGCACAGGCTCTCTGTCATTCATTCGGAATACACTGGGGAGGGAGGAAGAATGATGGTTTGTAAAATGGGCCCATACATAACAAATGATGTTAATAACTCTGGGTATCTTAGTAGATCACTTTGAGTAACCTCCTCAATATATTATTTATGCCTTTCATGCTTTTTCTAGTATAACATCTTTTTTCCCTCTGGTCATAGCATTATATTGCTCATTTGCTCTGTTTTAACCACGAACTTCTTGCCACGAGCAGTCACATGGCTCTGAATGAAATATAGATTATAAAAGGAAACACTTCCCACACATTTATGAAATGGTTTCCAGCTGGTCTTAAAAGTGTCTCCAATTCCCTGTGGATGTTAAGCGTTTATCTGCTAATGCTTATCACTTGGGACTTTCCCTGCTCAGTTTCAAAAGTGGGAACATGGAGATTAAAGCCAATGTTTTAGGAGATTAGAACAGTCATGGGCCGTCTAACGATGTTTCCATCAGTGACAGATTGCATATACAATGGTGGTCCCACAAGATGACAATATTGTATTTTTGCTGTACCCTTTCTATGTTTAGATATATATAGATACACAAATATTTGCCATTGTGTTACAGTTGCCTGCAGTATTCAGCACAGTAACATGCTGTGCAGGTTTGTAGCTCAGGAACAACAAGCTGTACCGTATAGCCTAGATGTGTAGTAGGTTATACCATCTAGGTTTGTGTAAGTACATTCTGTGATGTTCACGCCATGACAAAATTGCCTAACATTGCATTTCTCAGAATGTGTCCCTGTCGTTAAGCGATGCATGACTGCATTTGAGAAACATAAAATTGGATGAAATACTTATGGCACTTCTATAAAAAGAAAGCTTTAAGCACTGTAAAGTGAAATTATGTCTCATCTCCCAAACAATAAACATAAAACAATGACCTTTTCCATGTGTCAGGGAATACAAGGCTTGGTCGTTTTGTGATCAGGAAGGAATAAAGTTGTGCATTCAGAATGGTAAAGGAGAGGTGTGATGAAGTCCCAAGTGATCCTTAAATTCCTGCAGAGGACCTCAGGTTGCTGGGTGGAATCTTTATAGGAAGTTGTCTGACAAAGAGAAAAGGGCCTATCAGGTATCCCAGGTACTGTAGGACCACTGCAGACCCCCCTCTGTGCTAGTGGCTCTCGAGGTTTTTCATGCTGCTATAGATACTTTGGTCTTGGAAATGGCTTCTTGGGGACTTGCTAACAGGAAAGGAGTTAGGGATTCATCACTTCCAGGCAACTTTAAGGAACAGGGAGATCCCTGTGGCTGAGGTTTATGGAGTTAGATAAATATTCATTTTCCTTCCTGTTACACAACTTGGTTTTCCTGCCTGTGGTGCTAGATTTATAACAGTTACAGGGTTCATTTAAGGCAATCCAACTTCGGAGTTCAATAAGATAAATGGTGGTATCTACCAGAGACGTAGTAAAGAAATCACCCTTAACATGATGAAGCATTGAGATATAAAGTCAAGTCCAGAGAAACTCTCCAAGCTATAACTTTGCTTCTAAAAGTCCTCTGCCTTCTATGTGTCCCGTAAGGCCTATTTTCGCTTTGTCTTAGCTGTCTTTGGCTAAAATGGGTGGGGTGAGGCTCTTTGGATAGCAGTAGGTAGTTTCTCCTGTTTTCTATTAGTGGGCAAAGAAGCAACATTTATATCAGGAACACTTGCTGAAAAGAATGGATTGACCTCCCAGAGCCACCAGTTCCTTAGCAATAGTCTTCCAACTGAAATCACTGCTGCCTTGGTGAGCTACAAATCAGGTTGGCATTTCTCAAACACGATTCCCCAGAACTCTTGTTGCTTAAACTGCTAATGGTTTTGTTTTTCTTTTTTTTTTTTTAACTATTGCATATGGTCAAAAAAAAAAAAAGGTGTAAAAAGTCCTGGGTTAAACAAATTTCAAGGAATTTCTTTTCTGCAGGACATTTCAAAATATTTAATGTTCTAATATGCATTGCAGGTCTTGGAATTAATGATTTGCAGAGAGCTGTTTGCGAAATATGGAGCATTGGAGGGAACCTGGAAAAGTGGCCCATGCAAGGGCGTCAGCTGGTTTCCTGACTATTAATGGTTAAGCAATGGCACTGGACAGCCCCAGGTATGACTAACATGCAGGTATGAAGAAGGCAAAAAAAGAAAGGGGGACAAAACAAAAATACAGAGGAATATATAGAAGAAAATAAAAATTCCTGCTTCATACTACCCAGAAATAAGCATTTTTAACTTGCAATGTGTTTCCCTCTAGTCTTTTTATTCCGCATGTGTGTATATGTGATTATGCTCATTATGTAAACTATAATTTTTATGTTATTATAATCATACTACTTACATCATTTGACATTCTGAATTTTAAGTTTAATACTTTATATATATATATGTACTTCAAAGCATAAACTAAATACGGTACTTCCATACAATTATTTTCCTATTAATTTTTATTTAAGCTATTCCCAATTTTTCTCTAGTTTAAAAGGCACATCGAAGAAACTGGGCTCATAGGAAACAATCAGGAGACAGCCATATTTTTGTCTCTTAAAATTTTTACCTTTAAAAATTTATCCAGGCCGGGCGTGGTGGCTCACGCCTGTAATCCTAGCATTCTGGGAGGCCGAGGCGGGCAGATTGTTTGAGCTCAGGAGTTCGAAACCAGCCTGAGCAAGAGCGAGATCCTGTCTCTACTAAAAATACAAAGAAATTAATTGGACAACTAAAAATATATAGAAAAAAAAATTAGCCGGGCATGGTGGCACATGCCTGTAGTCCCAGCTACTCGGGAGGCTGAGGCAGAAGGATCGCTTGAGCCCAGGAGTTTGAGGTTGCTGTGAGCTAGGCTGATGCCACAGCACTATAGCTCGGGCAACAGAGTGAGACTCTGACTCAAAAAAAAAAAAAAAAATTTATCCAAGGAAAGAAAGTATTCCCCTGACCCTGAATGAATACTTGGGCAGTCCATGGTTTTTCTAATGACAAAGTTGCTTTGAGTCTCCTGATTCAGAAATCAAAATGTCGAGTACAAAATACGAAGGCACATTTTAATCTTCATTTAAAGGTAAATCTCCTCCCATCCCCAGGCAGGCCAGTGGCATGCGGTCAGTTTCTTGCTTACCTCC
>CAUYSK010111669.1:0-64901 GCA_963575035.1 Avahi laniger
TTGTCTTTCCATGCCTGGCTTATTTCACTTACCTTAATGTCCTTCAGGTTCATCTGTATTGCTGCAAATGACAGGATTTCATTCATTTTTATGGTGGAATAGTATTCCATTGTTATATATATTATATATATCATATTTTCTTTATCTGGTCATCTGTCAATGGACACAGGTTGATTCCATACTTTGGCTATTGTAAATCATGCTGCAATTAACACCGGAGAGCTAATATCTCTTTGACATGCTGATTTCGTTTCCTTCAGATATGCACACAGTAGTGGGATTGTTAGTCCATATGGTAATTCGATTTTTAATTTTTTGAGAAAGCTCTATAAGATTTTTCATAATGGCTATATTAATTTATATTCCCACCAGCAGTGTATAAGGTACCCTTTTCTCTACACCCTCACCAGTGCTTGTTTTCTTTTGATTTTTTTGATAGTAGCCATTCTGACTGGAGTGAAGTGATATCTCATTGTAGTTTTGATTTGTATTTCACTGATCATTAGTGAAATTGAACATTTTTTAAAAAATGTATCTATCTGCCATTTGTATATTTTCTTTTGAGAAATATTTATACAAATCTTTTGCTCATATTTTGGGGGGTTATTGATTTTTTGTTGTTGCATTGTTTGATTTCCTTATAGATTTTGGATGTTAGCCACTTATCAGATGTATGCTTTGCAAATATATTCTCCCTGTCTGTATGTTATCCTTTTGCTCTGTATATTGTTTCCTTTGATGTGCAGAAGCTTTTTAGTTTCATGCAATATCATTTGTTTATATTTGCTTTGGTTGTCCATGCTTTTAAGGTTTTATCCAAAAAAGTCCTTGCCTAGATCAATGTCATGAAAATTCTTCCTCTATGTTTTCTTCTAGTACTTTTGTAGCTTAAGATATTACATTTAAGTCTTTAATTAATTTTAAGTTAACTTTTGTATATGGCGAGAGATAAAGGTCTGGTTTCATTCTTCTGTATGTGGATATCTGGTTTTCCAAGGACCATTTATTGATGAGGTTGTCCTTTTCCCATTGTGTGTACTTGGCACCTTTTTGGAAAATTAGTTGGCTGTAGATGCATGAGTTTATTTCTGGGATTACCATTCTGTTCCTTTGGTCTGTGTATCCATTTTTATACCAGCACCATGCTGTTTTGGTTACAACAGCTTTGTATGTTTTGAAGTCAGATAGTGTGATGTCTCCAGCTTTGTTCTTTTTGCTCAAGATTACTTTGGCTTCTTGGAGTCTTTTGTGTTTCCATACAAATTTTAGGACTTCTTTTTCTATTTCTGTGAAGAAGGCCATTGGTTTTTTGACAGGAATTGAATCAAAGCTCTAGATTGCTTTGGGTAGTATGGATATTTTAATGATACTAATTTTCCCAATCCATGAAGGATACTTTTCCATTTATTTTTGTATTTTTTAATTTATTTCATCAATGTTTTATAGTTTTCATTGTAGAAATCTTTTACTTTCTTGGTCAAATTTATTCCTAGATTTTTTTTTTGTAGCTCTTGCAAAAGGGATTGCTTTCTTAATTTCTTTTTGAGATAATTTGCTGTTGGCATATAGAAACACTACTGATCTTTGTGCATTGATTTTGGGCCCTACAAATTTAATGTATTTGTTTACTAGTTCTAATAGTTTTATGGTGGAATATTTGGGATTTTCTGTATATTAGATTATGTAATTTGCAAACAGGGACAATTTGACTCTCTCCTTTCCAATTTGAATGCCCTTTATTTCTTTCTCTTTCATATCTTCATGATTAAATCTTGGTAAGTTGTGTGCGTGTCTAGGAATTTATCTATGTATTCTAGATTTTCCAATTTGTTGGCATATGTTGTCCATAATAGTATCTAATGATCCTTTGTATTTCTGTGATGTCCATTGTAATGGATTCTTTTTTGTTTCCTCTTGCTTTTTCTTAGTTAGTCTAGCTAAAGGTTTGTCAATTTTGTTTATCTTTTCAAAAAACTCCTTGTTACATTGATCTTTTGTATTTTGTTTTTTAGTCTCTGTTTCATTTATTTCTACTCTGATCTTTAGTATTTCTTTCCTTCTACTTATTTTCAGTTTGGTTTGTTCTTGCTTATCTGGTTCCTTGAGTTGCAATGTTAAGTTATTTATTTAATGTCTATTTTTTGATTAGGGGTTAATTGCTATAAATTTCTCTCTTCATACTGCTTTCACTGTATCTCATGGGTTTTGATATGTTGTGCTTCTATTATCATTTGTCTTAAAAAATTTTAAAATTTATTTTCTAATTTCTTCATTAATTCATTGATTATTCAGGAGCATGTTATTTAATTTTCATGTGTTTGTATAGTTTCCTAAGTTCTTCTTGTTATTGATTTCTAGTTTTACTGCATTGTGGTCACAAAAGGTACTTGATATGATTTAAATTTTTAAAAATGTGTTGAGTCTTGTTTTGTGGTCTACCATATGATCTATCCTGGAGAGTGTTCCATGTGCTGTTGAGAAGAATGTGTATTCTACAGCTGTTGGGTGGAATGTTCTGTAGATGTCTGTTAGGTTGATTTGGTCTAGGGTACAGTTTAACTCTGCTGTTTCTTTGTTGATTTTTTTATCTGGATGATCTGTCCATTGCTGAAAGTCGGTTGTGAAAGTTCCCTACTATTATATTATTGCAGTCTATCTCTCCCTTTAGGTCTACTAATATTTGCTTTTTGTATTTAAGTGCTTTTACGTTGAGTATATGTAGACTTACTTGTAGATTTTTTTTTAGATAAAGACTAACTCCATATGTGAATCCAGCACTCTTCACATTACGGGAAGATGTGAGTTTGCAAAAATTTCTCAATAACCCCTGGCGTGAGTGGGAGGCTACAGTTGGAGCAGCCCTGGCAAGTCCTCCCAAGAAGAAAACACAGGGAGGAATGCCTTTTTGGTATCCTGTTTGGCCACAGTTTGGCTGCCAGACAAGTCAGCATACTGCACACTGTTTCAGCATGGGATCCATCGTTTTCCAACCGTTTGGATTTTGATTAGTACAGAACTGAGAAAGCTGGTAGTGGGTTCTGTATGAGAATTTCTTTCTATTTCTAATAGACTCTTCTCATGATATGTTTTCTCTTTAGCCATCAGATATCAGAGATGCATTTTTGGTTAACTGTATATCTCTCTTTTTTCAATTTGAGATATTCTACTCAACGGGATTAGAAATTTGACTATAGAAAGTCACTGGTATTTTAACACATGAATACTTGAATGTGATGAACTCATTACTCTATTTTCTAAGCTGAGGTGGTTGTGAATAGATGAGGGATGTCCATTTATTCACCACATTTGACTCTATAAGTGTTAGGGGCAATTTGGTTGGTGGCTATTTTCAAAGCACCAGAGGAAAAAGTTGTTGGGAAGTGGAAAGTGGCTACTCTAGAAAACGTTCCTTGAAGACTACTAGGAAGGGAAAGCAAATGTTCTTCACAGGCTGTTGGATGGACATTTAAAAGGTGGGTGTTTTAACTCTTGACCCTCTCTACAGATCTATGTACATAAAAAACTTCCCAACTTCAGTGGATGGAAAGCTCTCTCTTCTTTTTACCATACTTAAAAGTATGGGATAGTGGATTTGAAAACCAATATCAGTCAGTTCCTTAACCAATTCTTCCTCCATGTAATTTCTATCTGGTTATCTTGGTTCTGCTCTTGGCATAATGGAAGACAAATGCTCTGTTTTAATCTGTGAGGGCTGCCGTAACAAACTCCCACAGACTGGGTAGCTTATAAACAACAGAGATTTATTTATCCCAGGTCTGGAGGGCTGGGAAATCCAAGATCAAAGCATTGACAGATTTGGTTTCTGATGAGGGCTTACTTCCTGATTAATTAATGGCCATCTTTTCAGTGGATCCTCATATGGCCAAAGGGACAAAGGAGATCTCTTGTGCCTCTTTTATAAAAGTACTAATCCATTCATGAAGCCTCTACCTCCATGACCTAATTACCTCCTAAAGACTCCACCTCCTAATACCATCACCTTGGGGATTAGGATTTCAATATATGGATTTTGGAGAGACACGAACATTCAATTTATAGCATGATGTTTCTTCAATGCCAGTCTTTCAGACATAGGAAGGTAGAAATCGTGTCCTCTAAAGTCCTCTACAAGTTTCATATAACCAGTGAGGATAAAAAAGGAGCACTTCCCTCATTGCTGTTCAATCAGGCAGCACAGCTTTTGTATTAGTTACATCAGGTGTTGACTCCCTCCTATTAGGTAGTTTACTGAAACTTTAAAGGTCTTTTTTTCAGGCATATTGATAATAATATCTCCTGGCTTTTACATGATGTTTTATAGTTTACAAAGTATTTTCACATATCTCATTTGATATCAATAGTAATTCTGAAGCAAGCAATGTAGATGATGTTGCATGCATCTTACTGACAGGCAAATTAAAAATCAGAGAACTTAGATGGTCAATGCAATATGACCAGTTCACCTGGTGCTCAAAGAAAATACTCTTCCTAAATCTCTGTTTCATTTTTCATCATGAATCCATTTTGGAAAACTCTTGTCCAGGTTAGATTGCCCCACCTTATATTTGAGCAGTTGATTTTCTGGAACTAAATGCATCTTGTTAGGTTTTAATGACAATTTTGTAAGGGAATAACATCAAGGAAACAAGTTTCTGTTTTCCAGAATCCACCTTAAAATTTACTTGAGAGAAAACAATATTTGTCTATCTCCAATCTTCTTTCTTATACCATTTCCCAAGACTGTAACAAAGATACTGTACTACACAGATTCATGCGTTCCTCGTTTTTAAAAATCTAGGCATGTGTACTCATTTAAATAACTGATGTACTAATTTCATTTTCCTTACTTCTCTTATATTTTCATTTTTTCCTACCCTGGTTTGTTCTACTTTTCTTAGTTTGATAGCATAATCTGTATTAAAAGACATCAGTCTTGATTCTTCTTTTATAGATTGTTGTACATCCATGGAGTGTTTCACTCTTGTTTCTCTCCTTTTCTTCTTCATTCCAATCCTCCTCACCATGTTTGCCCCTTGAAATTTGTGTATTCTCTTACATTCATGTATGTTCTTCCCCTAGATTGTACAATTTATAGTACTTAACTACATTCAAATGTGAAAATGACAATGTGCCAGGTACATTAATATAGAAAACATAAGCACACATAAAAAAACCACAGTTTTAAGGATATTAGGGTGATTATTATAGGATTGTACATTTCTGTTATTAGATGAAACATGAGAGAAGTTATGGTATATTTTAAGTCTAATTTAAAAAATAACTTATTGATGTAATTTGAAAAAACTTAAACACAAAAAGTGATCCAAGAAATAAATGACATGTTTCAAAATTTATTTGTGGAAAAATATCTCTTTGTGGTAGACCTTAGAAAACAAAAGAATGTAGTTTTAGGCATCTGGATTTAAACTCTAGATTCTAAATAAGGGCCAAAACTGAAGCCTTTAAAGTTTGTTTGGTTTTAGCTCCAGAAATGTTCAGTTTTGCAAAATCTATGGTTTTATTGTTATCTGCCCCTAACTTCCACATCTATTACAAAAAGATCAGAGGAGAATTTTATCTTCTTACCTAGATTGCCAAATAATTTTAGGAAAAATATAAATTTCTCAGGAAACAAATAATGTTTTTAAGTTAAGAGGGAATATTTTACAAATGTCTCTGCCAAAAAATGATGACACCAAACTTTACATAGAAAAATGTCTTCATGCCAACATTCAAGACCTGTGGTTACATAAAACACCTTGACTAAGTTCTAAAGTAGAATACTGCATTCCTTTTAGATTAGTCTGAGTAGTTTCTTGCTTAATGTTTTGTTTAATGTGTCTGTAAAATGGTAAAAAGGTCTTAAAATCAAAGTATATGCCATTGAAAATTATTTTTTATTATAAATATACTTTGCTATATATATACTTTACAAGGTAGGTGTCATTCAATTAACCAACTTAAATGTTTAACTTATTCCCTAGAGTAATCACAGCAAATGTTGGGACAGAGCTGTAATCTGTGCCCTTTTTCGCCGTTAAGGAGGCTGCATTCTAATACTGTAACAGGTTTAATTCTCTGAAGTATTTGTGTCGTGCAGCTCTACTTAGAGCTTACAACAGACTTGACATCTCTATTAAGAAAGGAAGTCAAATGCAGCAAATTGAAAACAAATGATAGAGAATAGTAGTAGTGAAGAGAAAGAGGCCACACTTTGAGTCCTTACAAAAATAATTTGTTCTTGTAAAACACATTTGGAGAATGCCCATGATACAATCCTTGAAGGCTTGGTTGCTGTCTTTGCCTCCCTTGCCCCAGGTGGAGAGCACAGTGTCTTCTAAGATGGGGGGTCAGGGAGAATGCTGGCGCAGACAGCCCTGGGGCCAGCATACAGCCTTTTTAACAGAGTGTACATTCTGAGTGTTTCTTGGTGGACATATACTTTTTTCTCTCAGAATTTTATATTTTTTTTTTAGGAGAAAAGTGAAAGTACCATACTGATGTGAAGATAGAGGGAAAACGTTGTCTGAATAAAAGCTCCTGAATTCTGGGGGAGCCCATTGTCCATTCATCTTGGCATTAGACACTTGACTAGCTCACAAGCCTCTGCTTCTTTGTAATTCTATTAATGATTCAAGTTCCCTCCAGCCCTTCTCTCTCTGTCACCTCCTCTTCTGATTGCTATTGATTCCTTTCTCCCTAATGCATTGGCACAGCATCCAATAGGGCTTTCCAATTTAATGTGGATTTCGAGCAAGCATGCTTCAAGAACTTCCCTGTACGTGTCCCTGACTCTGCCCAGTCCTTCTCTCCCACCCTTGGCCTGCTTCCTCTTTAATATCACCCAGATTTGTATTTACAGGAGCTCACAGGCTGTTCTGCAAGCTGTCTCTCTGCTGCCTCACCCCTTTATCATAGTAACTACTGCCACACTGTTTGTTTAAAACGATGCTTGGAAGCTAGGCCACTGGAGTGTGCAGTAAGTTGGATTGCCCCTGCTTCCTGCTGTTCCTGTGATAGATAGTACCATAAAATGGATGTGATGTGCTTATTAGGATGTGGTTCGGTTCATACTGAGCTGTATTGATTAGTGTTGGTTCAGTGCTTGCTATACATTTTATCAATTGACCTTCCAGATTGTATTCTGCCTTTGCTTCTTTTACCTCTAATTCTACTTTATCTCCAGTTTTGTGGCTCCTAATTTTCTTTTGGCTGATTTCTCATAGTATTTCTTTAGTTTTCTATTACTCAGAAAGACTTTTCTAATGAAACCATATTTTCCGCTCACCATGCTTATTTACTTATTTATTTGTTTGACCGGGTTGACCTTCGTTATTCTGGGATATCACTTCTGCCCTTTGCGTTTCTGACTTTCAAACTATTTCTGACTGCACACAGAACTTTTCCTGCAACTTTCCAGTCCCTCAAATTAGCTGTCAGTGCTCAGCAGAGGGTAATTTGATTGCATAAATTTGTAGCTCATGACAACAGGGCACTGAATTAAGCAATGAAGGAAAGGAGGACTCAAAGTTCTATTTGCAGTTATTCTCCATAGCAAGCATTTAGTGTTCTTTTTCTCTAACACCATCTTTTCTCTTTGGAAGTTCTTTCTTTCTTTCTTTTTTTTTTTTGTCTAGTGAATGCTCTGGAAAGTTCTTCAAGTGTTTGTATAAAATATTAGATAATGAAACAAAGATAGATGTGGAAAGTGGGAATTCTCTCCAGACAAGGGGAGGGGAAAAAATGAAGAGAAAGAGGGGAAAAGATGAAAAATGGAAATGGAAAAAAAGGAGGGAAATGCCAAAAGAAGAGGAAAGGGCAAAGCTATTTGAGAAAGTGGAGAACTGAGACAGATGTGCTCCCTGTGTGGGTGGCGTGATGGATTTGCTTTGAGATTGGATATACACAGAAAGAATGAAAGGGCAAGGGTGAAGGTGAAGAGGGGTGGTGCTGGTAAAGTCAATGTTGGAAAAGTTAGATTAACATATTTTCATAGATTGTAAACCCATCAGGGAAAGTACATATTTAATATACTGCTGAGTACCTTGTCAAGTACCCTATAATTAATAATAATTACAGACATTATTTAAAAAAAGTCACTGAGAAAAATCCCTGTACCTTGAGCAACAGTGTTGTGACACTGCATTACCTTCAATCAACAATTTCTCAAGGGTTTGATTCTTATGTGTATTGCTTTTATTTCTCACGCAAGCAGGAATTAAATAAAATATATGACCATTTGTTTCCTCTGACACCAAGCAAATACCACTTGATGATTTTGTTTTAAAGGAACTGAGATTTTTATGGCTGTTTTTGTTTACCAAGAACCATGTTGGTTGTACAAAGTCCTTGTCGTCTGAATGCTTCTTACTGGCTCAAATGGAATTCATACTCTTTGAAGTCCAACATATGCTTACCTGAAATTAATTTTCAAATAAAAATTGCCATGGAGTACCTCTTGTACCAACCCAAACAGAGTGGATGGAGAGTGCATGACAGGAAACTGAAGGGTCTCCTCTTCCCAAGGAAGCACTTTTTTTTTAAAGACTGGAAGTAGTCCAGGAACAAGGCAACATGCCTCTATCACGACACATATGTGCGCAAAGCTTTTCTTTTCAATGACCAACCCAACTCTGTGTGTGAAAACATGTATAATTTTACATACCTTCATGATATTCCTGTGAAATGGTTAAGAGAGAATCTCGATTTTATTAATTGAGAGAACTTTAACCTCTTGTTTCACTGAATGTTCCATATCAAGGGATTCACATGGAGAGTTGGGACACTATTGGATATCACAGATATTTTGTAGTGTTTTTTGGGGATTGGAGCAATCCTTGGGCTCTGCAGTCACAGGACACCTTCTCAGTGCACTCCTGCTTGGGCCAGCAATGGTTTAAGGTCTGCTCCAAGGGACTTTCTTGACCTGGGCCCTTGATCAGTCATCCATTTGGCACTATTCTTTTCATTCCACAAGCATGGTGGTGATGACTCATTCTCTCTGTCTCCTTCGTGTTAACACCTCATAAAAAGAATGAGGTGGCACCAATTTTCTTCCAGTTCCCCTAGAGTTTGCTTACAAGTATACATTGTATACGTTTATTAATTCAAATGACTTTTTCATGCCTTTTAAATCATCCGCTTTTATTATTTGCCACAATGACCTCCTTTGCCCTTGAAACTGAAGGCAAACACTCTTTCTTAGTGTGTGAGAACATGCTTGTCATATTGTTGAACTTGACAGTTTGTCTTTGGATTTGGCTTGTGGAAGCCTGAGGCCGACAACACAAAAATAATTTAGGGCATCTGTATTGTGTTTCCTCATGCAAAATCCTCCTGGAAAGGCCCAGATCACAGAACAGCTGGACCTTGGGAGGGGGTACCAAAAACACTCAGGAGGATCTGCAAGCGCACAAGAGGTACTTGCTTTCACTCTGTCTGGGGTGGCTTCAGGGGTGGGATACAAAGGAGGGGTTAGAGGACATTCATTCATAAGGCCACCCAGATTTTTCCTTCCTCAAACTTCCATTCCATGTTCAACGACTAGAATCAGTCCTGATAATAACACATGGAGTGGCAGCTCAAGACTAACCTCCATTGTCTTCATTCAAACTTCTCTGAGGATGTACGGGCAAACAGAGATCTTCTGAAGGTCACTTT
This sequence comes from Avahi laniger, assembly GCA_963575035.1. Classification (NCBI taxonomy): domain Eukaryota; kingdom Metazoa; phylum Chordata; class Mammalia; order Primates; family Indriidae; genus Avahi; species Avahi laniger. The sequence continues at coordinate 9,661 of CAUYSK010111669.1, forward strand.
TCACATGTTTTAACTACAAGAAAGTTAATCGTGCTGAGAATTCCGAAACTAGCCCCCCCTGGCCCCCCCACGGGTTCTTTCTTGCCATTATAGCTGAAGTCCTCAGGTTCATCTGGGAGTGAAAGTCTAAGAGATATATAGACTGAGGTGTACTATATTTTCAAATTGTGACTTTTAGTTTCACTTATATTTTCTAGTTGGGCACTAGAGTGATTAAAATGGGATTTGTTCAGAGTTATTTTGTAATAATGAAGGAATATTAGTGAAGGCCTGTCACTTTCATTACCATTGATCTGCAGTCCAAGATATTAGAATCCTTGGAAGGAAAATAGTCAAAAGAAATAAATGAGATTTATATTTCACTTTAGTAGTATGAATATAAAATTGTTATTATTATTTTACTTCCCAAAACTATGTTTATTTTTGTTTTATTTTTTAATTTTTTTAAATTTCAAAATATTGAGGGAGAACAAATGCTTTTGGTTACATGGATCACTTTTGTAATGTTTGAATCACCGCTATAAATATGCCCTTCACCCAAATAGTGTTCATTGTATGGTGTTAGTGTACATTGTTAGGTGTTAGGTTTTTGTCCCTCCCCTTCTCCGCTCTTCCTTCTCATTGATTTCCAAGGAGTTTTAATTCTCTGTGTGCATGTCTGTTCATCAGTTAGTTTCAATTTAATAGTGAGTACATGTGGTGTTTGTTTTTCCATTCTTTAGATACTTTCCATTCTTTAGATACTTCACTTTGTTTTTCCATTCTTTAGATACTCCAGTTCCAACCTAATTATGCAAAGGCAGTAATTTATCCTTTTTTTATCACTGAGTAGTACTCTATGGTATACATATACCACATTTTATTTATTCACTCATGAATTCATGAACACTTGGATTGATTCCACATCTTTGCAATTGCGAATTGTGCTGTAATAAACATTCGAGTGCAGGTGTCTTTTTGATAAAAAGACTTTTCCTTTGGGTAGTTACCTGGGAGTAGGATTGCTAGACCAAATGGTCTACTTTTAGTTCTGTGAAGAATCTTCATACCATTTTCCACAGAGGTTGTGCTAATTTGCAGTCCTACCAACAGTGTATAAGAATTCTTTCTCTCTAATCCACACTAGCATTTATTGTTTTGGGACTTTTTAATAAAAGCCATTCTATCAGGGCTAAGGAGATATCTCATTGTGATTTTAACTTGCATTTCCCTGATGATTAGTGACACTGAACATTTTTTCATACGTTTATTGGCCGTTTGTCTATCTTCTTTTGAAAAACTTCTCTTCATGTCTTTTTCCCACTTCTTAATAGAGTTGTTTGTTTTTTTCTTGCTGATTTGCTTGAGCTCTTTGTGGATTCTGGATATTAATCATTTATTGGATGTATAGTTTGTGAAAATTATCTCCCATTCTGTAATTTGTCCATTTGCTCTGTTGATTATTTACTTAGCTGTGCAGAAGCTTTTTAGTTTAATCAAATCCCATTTACTTATTTTTGTTATTGCTATAATTGCCATTGAGGTCTTAATCATAAATTCTTTGCCTAGGCTGATATCTAGAAGAGTTTTCTCTACATTTTCTTCTAGGATTATTATTGTTTCATGTCTTACATTTAACTCTTTTATCCATCTTGAATTAATTTTTGTGAGTGGTGAGAGATAGGGTCCTGTTTCATTCTTCTGCATGTGAGTATCCAATTTTCCCAGTATCATTTATTAAATAGGGCTTATTTTCCCCAGTGTATGCTGTTGTCTGCTGTATGCAGGTAGATGGTTTTATATCTGGGTTTCCTATTCTCTTCCATTGATCTATGTCTCTATTTTTGTAACAATACCATGCTATTTTGATTACTATAGCCTTGTAGTATGGTTTGAAGTCTGGTAGAGTGATGCCTCCAGACTTGATATTTTGCTTAAGATTAGTTTGGCTATTTGGGCTCTTTCTGATTCCAGACAAAGTGTAGAATTATTTTTTCTAGACCTGTGATGTATGTTGTTGGTATTTTGTTGGGATTGCATTGAATCTGTAAATCACTTTGGGTAGTATGGACATTTTAACAATGTTGATTCTACTGATCCATGATCATGATATGTTTTTCCATTTGTTTGTGTCAACTGCTATTTCTTTCTTAAATGTTTTATAGTTCTCCTTGTAAAGATCTCTCATCTCCTTGGTTAAGTATGTTCCTAGGTATTTTATCTTCTTTATAGCTCTTGTGAATGGTATTGAGTCTTTGATTTGACTATCAGCTTGACTATTATTGGGATACAAAAATGCGGCCGATTTATGTCCATTGATTTTATAACCTGAGACTTGGCTGAAATTATTTATCAATTCTATGAGTCTCTTGATAGAGTCTTTTGGGGTTTTCTAGATACAAGATCATATTGTCAGCAAAAAGTGATAGTTTGACCTCCTCTTTCCAAATGTAGACACCCTTTATTTATTTCTATTGCCTGATTTCTCTGGCTAGGACATTCAGCACTACACTGAATAAAAGTAGTGACAATGGGCAACCTTGTCATGTTACAGTCCTTATGGGGAAGTTTTTCAACTTTTCCTCATTCAGCGTGATGTTGGCTGTGGGTTTGTTATATATGGCTTTTATAATTTTGGTATATCTTTCTTCTATGCCTAATTTATTGAGGGTTTTAATCATGAAAGTGTGCTGAATTCCATAGAATGCTCTTTCTGCATCTATTGAGATGATCATATGGTCTTTATTTTTGCTTCTATTTATGTGGTGAATCACATTTATTGAGTTACGTATGTTGAACCATTCTTGCATCCCTGGGAAGAAGCCCACTTGATTGTGATGGATTATTTTTTTGATGTGCTATTGAATTCTGTTTGCAAGTATTTTATTGAGGATTTTTGCATGTATGTTCATAAAAGATATCGGTCTGTAGTTTTCTTTTTTGTTGTTGTTGTTGTGTCCTTTCCTGGCTTTGGTTTCAAGGTGATACTGGTTTCATAGGATGAGTTGGGGAGAATTCTCTCCTTCTCAGTATTGTGGAATAATTTCTGTAGTATGAGTACCAGCTCTTCTTTATAGGTCTGATAGAATTTGGCTGTGAATCCTTCTGGTCTGGGGATTTTTATTTTATTTGAAGATTTTTTATTACTGCTTTGATCTTATTGCTCATTGTTGGTCTGTTCAGGAGTTCTATTTCTTTCTGATCAAGTCTTGAGAGGTTGTATGTTTCCAGGAATTTGTCCATTTCCTGTGCATTTTCTAGTGTATATGCATAGAGATTTTTGTGGTATTTAAGGATGATGTTTTGTATTTCTGTGGTATCAGTTGTAATATCTCCTTTTTCATTTCTGATAAAGCTTATTTGGGTCCTTTCCTTTCTGTTCCTGGTTAATCTAGCAAGAGGTCTGTCTGTCTTGTTTATCTTTTCAAAGAATCGACTTTTGTTTCATCGATCCTTTGTATTTTTTCCCCATTTCATTTAGTTCTACCCTGACCTTTGTTATTTCTTTTCTTCTGCTGGCTTTAGTTTTGGTTTCCTTTACCTTCTCTAGTTCTTTGAGATGTGACATTAGGTTGTCAATTTATGATAATTCTGTCTCTTTGATGTAAGCATTTAAGATTATGAATTTTCCTCTGGAAATACCTTTGCTGAGTCCCATAGATTTGTATAGCTTGTGCCCCTTTTTTTATTCGGTTTACAGAATCTTTGAATTCCCCTCCCTTGATATATGTATATATATGTATACAGACACATACACATTCACACACAAATACGCATATATATCCTGTTAGTTTATTTCTCTGGAGAACCCTGACTAATACAAGTATTGTCAGAGCAGAAAAGGAGCTTGAAGTCACCTAGTCTAATGGTCTTCTTTTTAATGATGAGGAAAAGTGATATTTAGAAGAACAAATTGATATACCTAAATTACCCAGCTTAGGAGTTGCATTTCCCATACATTGTATTTATTGCATACATAAACAAAGGAATACTCAAAGAAGACTATGTGACTATAGGTGATTGTATAAACATTTTAATAACAAGATTGCCGTCAGCTCATAAAAATTGCTATATGAAGAGGCTGAGTATGCAGCCTTTCAAAAATGTAGGAAAAGTTATACAGAATGTCAGATAGTTCATTAATAAAAATATTATGTTACCTTAATGGATTTCGTGCCATTTATATTTGTCAGGTTTTGAAAATTTGTTGTGATCTCTTTTCTCATACTAAATATTAACTTTTATATCTGAAAAAAAAAAAAGGATTGCAGTCAATGGGTAGATATGATGAGCCAAATAAATAGAGCTTATTCTCCAGTGCTGTTCGTTTGTCCACCATTAAATTTAGCACAGCAATCAGTGGTTGTCCTTGAAATAAAGTAAAAAATTAAAAAAGTTAACCTTCACTAAATTTTGACCTAGTTCAAAACTCCTTCAATAAAGTTTGAAAAAACAATTACTGCAAGCATGTATCTAGGGGAACTGGCTTCATTTCAATTTATTCAGGGTTCTTAAAGCACTTTATAAAATATGCCTTAAAATCCCATTTCAATTATCTTTAATAAGATCAACTTGTCTGATATAGATACAATATGGGAGGCAGAGCAAAAAATACTTCCCCTTTCAAATAATTCTTTCTGAAACTATTATGGTCCGTTTTCTTAAAACCACCTCAGGGTGGCGAGTCATGTTTGTCATTTTAACTTTGTTCTGTCTTAGGAAGATCATACAGGAAATATCTCTTGGCTCCCAAATGATTTCTGTAATGAGTATCTGATGGGGGGACCTTGCTAATAAAACTATGACAAAAAATAAATATTTTCATCCCAATCTTAAGGGTATATTCCTGGAAATACTTTGAAAGTAGGTTTGTACACAATTGTTATTATTACTTTTTATTTTGCAATAGCTTTAGATGTACAAAAATTTGCAACTATAATACAAAGAATTCTCTTAAGACCTTCATTCAGAGGATTACCAATGTTACTACCTTTTATCATATTTGCTTCATTTTCCTCTTTCTGTTTCTGTCTTGTTTATGCTTTCTCTCTTTTCTGTCTCTCTATCCTGTCTCTGTATCTCTCTTTGTTTATATTTATTGCATATATAAACAAAGCAAAACTCAAAGAGCTTTTTTAAAGACTCTCTCTCTATATACATATATATATGTATATATTTCTGAACTTATTGAGAGAAAATTGCAGTTATAAATCTCTTTTTATCCATAAACATTTCTATGTGTATTTTCTAAAATAAGGGCATTCTATTAAATAACGATGGTATAATGATCAAAATCTAACATACTAAACTTATTCAAATTTCACCAACTGTCCCACTAATATCCTTTATAGTAAAAGGAAAAAAATGTTGTTCAGGATCCCAGTGATGAAGTTTTTAACCTCAACAATTATAACAAGTCACAGGTTAAATGTTTGCATGGAAATTAAACATCCTACAAAATAAAAGAGTCAACATGTGTGGATTTTTTAATATTGTCAATAGCATATAAAGCATATTTGCTTCTTTTTGAATTTGTCAACAATAGAAAATTTTTTATCAGATTTAAAAAAATTTTTAAATTATTTTTATTTTTCTATTTTTATTTCAGAGTATTATGTGGGTACAAATGCTTTGGTTACATAAATTGCCTTTGCACCCCCCAAGTCAGAGCTACAAGCATGCCCATCCTGCAGACAGCATGAGCCATGTACTTTAGGTGTGAATATATTCATTCCTTTCCCCCTCCTTCCACCTACCCCACACCCTATGAATGTTACTTCCCATATGTGCACATTAGTGTTGATGAATTAGTACCAATTAGTACCAATGGTGAGTACATATGGCATTTGTTTTTCCATTCTTGTGATATTTCACTTAGAAGAATGGGCTCCAGCTCCATCCAGAATAATACAATAGGTAGTTCACCATTTTTTATGGCTGAATAGTACTCCACGGTATACATTACCACCTTTTATTAATCCACTCATTTATTCATGGGCCTTTGGTTTGTTTCCATATCTTTGCAATTGTGAATTGTGCTGCCATAAACATTACAGTGCAGATGTCTTTATTATACAATGCCTTTTTTTCCTCTGAGTAAATACCCAGTAATGGGATTGCTGGATCACATGGTAGTTCTACTTTTAGTTCTTTGAGTTATCTCCATATTAGTTTCCATAGAGGTTGTACTCATTTGCAATCCCATCTGCAGTGTATGAGTGTTCCTATCTGTCTGTACCCATGCCAACATTTGACATTTTGGGACTTTTTGATAAAAGCCAATATCACTGGAGTTAAGTGATATCTTATTGTGATTTTGATTTGCATTTCTCTGATGATTAGAGATGTTTAACAATTTTTCATGTTTGTTGTCCATTAGCTGGTTTTCTATAAAAAGTTTCTGTTCATGTCCTTTGCCCACTATTTAATGGAGTTGTGCGATTTTTTTCTTGTTGATTTTCATAAGTTCTATATAGATACTATTTATCAACTCTTATTGGATGTGTAGCATGCAAATATTTTCTCCCATTCCATAGGTTGTCTATTCATTCTAGTGACACTTTCCCTGGGTGTGCAGAAGCTTTTTAATTTGATCAGGTCCCATTTGTTTATTTTTGTTGTTGCTGTTATTGCCTTTGGGGTCTTCTTCATAAATTCTTTGTCTAGGCTAATGTCTATAAGAGTTTTTCTAATATTTTCTGCTAGAATTCTTATAGTTTCATCCCTTAGGCTTAAGTCTGTTATCTATTGTGAGTTGATTTTTATGAGAAGTGAGAAGTGTGGATCCTGTTTCAATCTTCTACATGTGGCTATCCAGTTTTCCCAACACCATTTATTGAATAGGGATTCTTTCTCCCAGTGTTTGTTTTTGTCTGCTTTGTCTACAATCAGATGGCTGTATGAGGATGGTTTTATAACTGGGTTCTCAGTCATATTCCATTGGTCTATGTCTCTGTTCTTCTGTCAGTACCATGCTGTTTCAGTGAATATAGCCTTGTAGTATAGCTTGAAGTCTGTTAAATTGATGCCTCTCAATTTGGTCTTTTTGCTTAAGGTTGCTTTGGCCATATGGGATCTTCTCTGGTTCCATAAGAAGCATAACATTATTTTTTCTAGATCTGTGAAAAATGATGTTGGTATTTTCATAGGGATTGCATTGAATCTGTAGATCATTTTGGGTAGCACGGACATTTTAACAACATTGATTCTGCTAATCAATGAGCATGGTATGGTTTTTCATCTGTTTACATGCTTGTTATTTTCTTTCTTAGTGTTTCATAGTTCTCTCTGCAGAGGTCTTTCACCTCCTTAGTTAAATATATTCCTAGGTATTTTATTTTCTTTGTTGCTATCATGAAAGTTATTGAGTCTTTGATTTGGTTCTTAGTTTTACTGTTGTTGATGTATATGAACGCTACAGATTTGTGTGCATTGATTTTGTAACCTGAGACTTTGCTGAATTTATTTATCAATTCTAGGAGTTTTGTGGCAGAATCTTTGGGGTTTTCTAGATATAAGATCATAATATCAGCAAAGAGTGATAGTTTGATCTCTTCTACTCCCCACTTGGATGCCCTTGATTTCCTTTTCTTATCTGCTTGCCCTGGCTAAGCTTTCTAGGGCTGTGTTGAATAGAAGTGGTGCTAGAGGGCAACCTTGCCTGTTTCCAGTTTTAAGCGGGAATGCTTTCAGCTTTTGCCTATTCTGTATGACGTTGGTTGTGGGATTTTCATATATGGCTTTTATTATTTTGAAATAAGTCCCATCTATGCCTATTTTGTTAAGTGTTCTTATCATAAAAGGGTGCTGAATTTTGTCTAATGTTTTTTCTGTGTCTATTGAGAGGATCATATGGTCTTTGTTTTTACTTCTATTTATGTAGTGAATTATACTTATAGATTTGTGTATGTTGAACCATCCTTGCATCTCTGGGATGAAGCCCGCTTGGTCATGGTGGATTATTTTTTTGATGAACAAGTGTTTTTTTCTTTTGTCTTTCTGAGGATAGTAATCTCAGCTTGTTTGCAGCTTAACTTTTCTTCTGCTTTCTGAATGTCTCTATTTCCCTAACCTTCCTTTCTTTTGCATATTTGTTTTATCCTGACTTCCCCATGTTGAAGATTTCAATCAGGTTATGGTAGTGTTTGGCTACTGTTTGTATTAAAGAAGTGTTTAGAGATCTATGTCTGTGTGCAAGATGTAGTGACTGGCAGACTTCATTGCAGGGTGGTCAGGCAGGAACCTGTCTTTGCTGAGAGTTCATCAAATGTTCTTTTCTGTAGTTCTTTTCTCTTTGCCATTCAATTTTTTGATAGAGGATGTTCTAAAATGCCTGTAATAGTTATCTACTGCTGCATAAAATATTACTCAAAATTAGTAGCTTGAAAGAACAATATTTATTATCCTACAGCTTCCTTATGCCAGGAATCTAGGCATAATAACTTAGCTTGCTCCTCTGTTTCAGTGTATCTCACAGGCTGTAATCAAGATGTCAGTTTGTGCTTCAGTTATTGCAAGACTCGACTGGGGAAGGATCTGCTTGCAAGCTCAGTTACAAGATTGTTGGCAAAATTCATTCCCTGGAGGGCTTGAATTGGATTGAGTGCCTCAGTGTCTTGTGGTCTGTTGGCTTCCCTCAGTTTCTTTCCACATGGGTCTCTCCAACATGGTAAGTTGCTTTATGAAAACAAGCAGGCCAGGAAGACAAGGTAGAGAGAGAGTGCCAGCAAAATGGGATTCATGGTCTTCTGTAACCTTGTCTTCCTATCACTTTTGCCATATTTTATTAGTTAGAAGTGATTCAGTAGGTCCAGGCCACATACATGGGAAAGGTGTGAATGATGGGAGAACGGGATTATTTGGAACCATTTAGGAATGCTGCTTACGGCAATGCCTAAGAGATATCACCCAGTCTGCAAGCATTCTGGCAGCTGGATGGAAGAAGGGGTTACAGAGCTGATCTTACATTTTCAGTAAATAGATTTTAATCTACATTTTTTTCCATCTAGTATCTTATCCTTACTTTTAATTGTGCCTAACATCTTGAAGGTGGAGCATTTCTGGTTCAGTTTCTTTAAGAAAGAGATGCTTATTCTCCTGTGAGGATGGGAAATGGATAGTTATCTTGAAGTGTAGGCAGGAGAAATAACCTGAAGGTTTAACTGTTCCTTATACATATTTATAAAGTCAGTTTCCCTTTTCTCACCTCTAGACTTAATCTTCATCTTGTGTAAGGTCTTATTGTCCAACTTCTGAACATTTTAAGGTTTCTTCAGGGACAAATCAATTTACCTCTCATGGACCCATGGCTTTGTGCTTCCTCTGCTGTCATTCAGGGCAACGATCACTCGTGTATACTCTATCAAAAATTGATTGAAATTTCCAGTTTATTGTCATTTCCTTTCCATTCTCTTTGTTCTTTAGGATTTTTAACTTTTAATCCTACTTTTGTCATTTTAGTGTGGTTTAGGAGAAGGTGGTGATAAAAGCATGGGTTCAATGAACCCGATGAACCACATTCTCTCCATAATTCAGCATTAAGAGAGGATTTCATCTTTTAAAATATCATAAAATGGTATATATTTCTCAAAGGATGTCATAGGCACTAATCAGCAACCAAATGTGCTGCTACTGTGCCAATATTGGTTTCTATTGAAATGTTGGAAATGCTGGCTAAGGCAAAATTACAAGACGAGTGAATTTATTTTTTGTGATTCCCACCTATCTTCATATTACCATCATGATTGAATTCCTCCTTATTCCTAGAAATCCATGGACTTTATATAACATCTTATAATAGTCCCTTCATTTGATCTGTTTTCTTTCAAAGTTTTCATCTTCATATTTTCCCTCTTCTTTCCTACTTCAAACCAAATGGCTGAATTATTTAAGTAGTTATTAGAAAGAGAAAGCTTGTTCGTACATTAGAATAATCCACTTTAAAATGCCAATGTGAACAGTTAAGAAATTCAGATCTTAGCCTAGTCATCTGTTAGTTATAAGACCATGTGAAATCTTTTATCTTCTTCATAGTTATTAGTTTCTTTATCTTTAAAATAGGAAAAATATTCATGGAAAATGTAGGTAAACTTCTTGACACAATTCTTGGAAGATAGGAATCATGCAAACACCAGTAATAGTTGCTGTTACTATTATTGCCATTATTATTATTAAAGATGGGTGAGGCACCTTCCCAGGAATATTTCATATTAAAAAATACAATAATATCAATAAAACCTTGTTGGAGAGAAAGATATACTCTAAGAGAAAATTAAGTGTCAGAAAGCTGTCTTCTGAACATCTGTTCAACAGTATTTTGAAGTTCTGTTAGTAGGTGCATTTATACCTTGGATTGTTATGTTCCCCTGATTTTACTTTTAGTAATGCTCCTTGTCTCAAAGTTTCCTTTTCTTGATAATATTACAGAGACACTTTATGATTATTGATTCGCAGGTATAACTTTTTCTATTCTCTTACTGTCAACCTATATGTTTCATATCTGTAACACATATTTAATAATGTATCCCTTGTAAAAACATATACATTTTGGGGGTCTTTTTTGTAATCTAGTCTGATAATCTCTATCTTTATATGGATTGTTTAGTCCACTTATATTTAATGCAAATATTGTAGAGTTTTAAATCTACCATTTTCCTATTTATACCATCTTTTCTTTAGTACTTTGTTTCACCTTTCTGCCTTGTTTTTCTGGTTTCTATGGCAGAAGCAATTGTTATTCATGACTTTCTATATATTGTAAGTAGATTTTTGAGATTTAATGAGTATTTTGTACCCCCATAATATCCTGACATAAAAAAAATGAAAAAAAACTTTAAATTTTCTCAGTGATATTATATTTGCCTTTAAATATTATTCAGTGAATCCCCTGTTCAAGCACTATTATTTCTTAAGAAGAAGAAAGTTATTGGTGTCCCATTGATCAAATCTTTCATAATTGTTGACTAGAGAAAAATTCTCCTGTTCTTCCCAGTGTCCATGTAAAGCCAGTTGCTCTCTTCTGAGATCCCAAGTTCGAATTCTTTCCTAGGGTTTATGCTGCATCTACATTTTCTTTCTCCTTTCTTTCTTTCTCTCCTTTCTTTCTTTTTTTCTTGGAAGTTGTAGGGAGAGGTCATATCTTTACTTAATGGACAGCTGTTGAAGTCTACAAAAAACTCAAAATGTTTTATTTTAAAAACATTATTAAAGACATTATTATTAAACATTTTAGTTTAATAATATTCTTGTGGATCAGATAGAGAAATTTGAGATGTATAGTAATGAAGTGAGGTGGTTCCATAGGCAACTCAGCAACTCCATACGTAGTGTAGATTAGCGTCTACCTGAGCAGAGTCCTCTAGCTGAATACCACTGTACTTCTATTTAGGTATGCCCCATTTGTTTTATTTTTAAATTGAAAAATTAAATCAATATATTAAAATCATGTTTTTCTCACCTGTAGGAAATCTATCTGTATTTTAGGGGCATGATATAATGCTACTTTAAAGAAATAACCTTTTTTTTTGTAAGTAGCATTGAACCTGATACTAAAATAAATGCAAGTATTTTTCCCCTCACCACATTCATCTCCATTCCCACTGGTGCCCTTGGTTTTGAGTTCAAGATTCAAAATTACCTGAATAGTTAGAAAAAGGAATTGGTATTGACCAGGTAAAATGTAAGTAGAAAAATATAAAATTTGATATTTAAGAAATTAGCTATATAAATATTTTTAGAAAATGTGTAGGAGTATATTTCTACAGAGAAATATGTAAAATACACTTGCATACACACACATACACACACACACACAGTACAAAACATATCAGAAATATCTGAGAATTGTAGTTTTAGCCAAATAAAAATAATTGATTTGTAATAAAAACAAAACATGATATTTAAGAGTTAAAAAAAAATCCTTAATTGTTAAACTGCACACATAAAAGCATACATAAAGTTCAGATTATGTCAGAATATCTGGGGATACCTGGAGTGTTTTAACTGCTCTGTGACTTTTCTTTTATTGCAAAGTAGAAAGTAAATAGAAAAGTAAGACTTGGAGAGTTAAGACTATGAAAACTATGACATATAGAGAATAATTGGGGAAAACAAGAATGCTGATTATGAAGAACAAAAACTTATAGAGCACATGAAATCATTGGAGACCATATGGACAGTGTTTGTATAGAAGATACAAAAAATTTTTTTCTTACTTTAGATGAGAAGGGCTTCCTCAGATTTTTCATGAAAGTATCCTTAATGATAATTGTCAGATTTCTTTGAAAACTCGTATTTCATTTAAAAATATTATCCAAATGTTGCAGTCTATTCCATAATGTGTTTGTGTTGATATCACATAAAATAATATTTTCTCCTTCTCTTCATACCTTCAGGAAAGAGCATTTATATTTATTCTGTGCCATCATACATTCTCTGAAGTATACAAGTTTATCTAGGTATCCATAATACAGGTTAATATGAAACCAATGGGCATAAATTCTTAAGAGATATATTTTTAATTTATTATTTTAAGAGACCTTTCAAAAACAAAAACCCAAAGCATAACTTTCTAAATATCGATCATGTTGTCTTAAAAATTTGCAAATGAGAGACCTGAACCCGAATCTTCACATTTTTTTAGATAGGTTGTAGAAAGATGCCTACAGTAGGTTGAGGCTGGACTAGATAATTCACGAGTTCTTTGAGTCCATGATAGCTTTATGGTTAGGGATTACATATGGTACCCAGAAGAAGTTAAAAAAAAGATGGGAAAAACAAGAAACTTGAAAGATATTCAAATCAATTTTATATTAAATATTACAATTTTAGGCTGGACACATTGGCTCATGCCTGTAATCCTAGCACTTTGAGAGGTTGAGGTGGGAGGATTTCTTGAGGCCAGGAGTTTGAGACCAGCCTGGGCAACATAGTGAGATTCCATCTCTATCTAAAATTAAAAAATTACCTGGGCATATTGCATGTGCCTATAGTCCCAGCTACTTGGGAAGCTGAGGCAGGAGTATCACTTGATCTCAGGAGTTTGAGGTTGCAGTGAACTATGATGACTTCATTGCACTCTAGCCTGGGCAAGAGAGTGAGACCCTGTCACATATAAAAAAAATAAATAAAAATGAAAATAAAATAAAATAGAATTTTAGCCTGAAGGAATGAAAATGCCAGATTATAAATAATGGTGGAGACTTCAAGGTAGCCCATGAAAATGGCTATAAAATTTGAATCAAATTATTCAAATATTATTAAATTTGAATCCCTCCACACATTCTTATAAAAAAATCTATGTAGATCAGTAAAAGAAACAACTACAACTCACATAAACTACAATGTCAGCCAAAGAAGAGAAAAATCATGTCATAACTTCAAATTACTTGTAAGTAGAAAAATATAAAGCAAATTTCATCAGAACAATCAACTTAAACTCCTGCGACAGGCCTTTTTGGATAGTGAGCAATTCCCCCACCCTACCTTGCCAAAGTATGCGAAAGAGAAGAGGGGACAGAGGATCAAGATTAAACCTGAAAATTATAAAGCTGTCTGTTAAACTCTTGGGTGATATGGAAAATACAAAGGGAAATTATAGAATTTCTAAGAAATAATAGAAATGAGAATATTGCATATCTTAATTTATGGAATACATTTAAAGCAGTTATCAGAGAAAAATCCATAGAACCAAACACTTTTATTAGTAAAATAGTGAAAATAAATAAAATCTCAGCTGAAAAAGTTAAGGAAAAAACCCTTGGCAAAGTAAAGAAAATAAACAAAGAAAGAAATAGTAAAGATAAAAATAGAAATTAATGAGGTATTGAAAACCAGTAAATCTAAGATATAATTAACTTATTAATATTATGTTTTTTGAAAACAATTGATAAATAGAAAACACACCAGCTAACACAGTCAAGGGAAAAAAGGGAGAAAGAATATACACACGTGCACACACACACACACGCACACACACACACACACAAAGAGATGGTAAGGGTCAAATAAACATTGAAATAAAAGAAATTTTAAAAATCAAGACATAATAATATCAAGGGTGACTGTTTTTCACACTTCTAGGCCAATGAATTTGAAACCTTACGTGTATAATTTTCAATGAAAATTCTATTTACTAAAATTGAACTCAAAGAAGACAGAAAGCTTAGAGAACACTAGGAAAATTTAGATGGACTGAATGTCCAGGGGAAAAGAACAAAGAAAATTTAAAAATAATAAAACGAGATAGTTGACATCAAAGGGAAACTAACAAATAAATTTTAAAAATTGAAAAAAAGTATAAACTATGATGTTACCAATAATACTAACTATGCTAGTAATGACATAAATATATTTGTTAATATAAAATTCTCATATTAGGTTTTAAACCAAGCTCCATTTATAAGAGATACTTAAAACCAAATTAACGAAAGGGCTTTAATAGAAAAATAGAAGTGATATATCAGGCGAACATAAACAGAAGGAAATTAAGCATATCTCTACTGCTACGCAGTAAAATTGATATTAGTTAGGTTGTATTTATAGGATACAAGAATGATTTAGTATTTTTAAACTGTTAATATATCAAATTAATTGATCGAAAGGGGGAAACAAAAAAGAGCTTCCAAATACATTCCTCATCTTAAAAAAATCTTAGCAAACTAGATACCTGGACATTAAAAAGTTGTCTATTTTAAACCAGAAGACAATATAATACATAATAATGATATACTCCCAGAGAGTTCAGTAAGTGAAACAAGAACACCTACTATTATCATCATCATTTTATGTTATTCTGGAAGTTCTCATTAATGCACTGAGGTAGAAAGCCATAATAATTAAAATACCTATGGAAAGGAAAACACAGAATTCTCACAATTGTAGGTGATTAGAGCTGGAAATTCCAAGAAAATAAAATGCTAATCAAATTGAAAGACAGCTCAGATATATGGCCAGATTAAAAAACACATGGAAATTAGTCACCTTCTTATAAACCTGAAATAACTATTTAGAAAATCTAATAAAAAATCTTATCTGAAATGTAGCAAATATGGCTGGGCACGGTGGCTCACGCCTATAAACCTAGCACTCTGGGAGGCCGAGGCGGGCGGATTGTTTGAGCTCAGGAGTTCGAGACCAGCCTGAGCAAGAGCGAGACCCTGTCTCTACTAAAAATAGAAAGAAATTAGATGGAAAACTAAAAATATATAGAAAAAATTAGCCAGGCATGGTGGTGCATGCCTGTAGTCCCACCTACTCCGGAGGCTGAGGCAAGGGGATCGCTTGAGTCCAGGAGTTTGAAGTTGCTGTGAGCTAGGCTGATGCCACGGCACTCTACTCAGGGCAGTAGAGTGAGACTCTGCCTCACAAAAAAAAAAAAAAAAAAGGAGCAAATATATAAAGCAGGCAGGAGTGAATTTCTCAAGATGTAGCTAAAACAAAAGTTGGCTGAATGATACAAAGGAAATTTTAATAAATGGAATATAATACTGTGTAAGGATTTATAAAGAAGCAGACCTCTCTAAATTTATTTATCCAGTGAATATAATTCTGAAAAAATCTAGGCATGAATTTTTAAATGGGCAAAGGACTTGAATAAACATTCTCCAAAAATGACATAAAAATGGCCAGTGGGTATTTGAAGAGATATATTAGAGATACTGAAAATCAGTAATCATCAGGAAAATGCAAATCAAAACAATTAGATGTCACCTCATACCTGTTAGGATGCCTATTAACAAAAAACAAAAGATAACAAGGATTAGCAAAGATGTGGAGAAACTGAAATCTTTTTACACTGCTGGTGGGAATGTAAAATGATGCAGCCTCTGTGAAAAACAGTATGGAATTTACTCAAAAAAAATAAAAATAGAACTATAATTCTATATGATTCACTTCTGGGTATATATCCAAAGGACATAAAATCACTGTCTCAAAGAAATATACGCATTCCACGTGTTCAATGCAACATTTTTCATAATAGCCAAAATATGGAAACAACCTAAATGCCCACTGATGCACGAATGGATAAAGAAAATGTAGTAGATACATACAATGAAATATTATTCAGCATTAGAAAAGAAGGAAATCCTGTTATATGCAACAGCATGGATGAAGCTGGAGGACATTATGATAGTGAAAAAAGCTAATCACAGCAGGCCAAATGCTGAATGATTCCACTTGTATGATCAGGGAGAAGGGAGGGGGAAATGGGGAGTTGTTCAATGGATATAAAGTTTCATTTGTGGCTGGGTGTGGTGGCTCACCCTTGTAATCCCAGTGCTTTGGGAGGACAAAGAAGGAAGATCACTTCAGGCCAGGAGTTCGAGGCCAACCTGGGCATCATAGCAAGATCTTGTCTCTACAGAAAATAAAAAAAAAAAATAGCCGAGTGCAGTGGTATGTGTCTGTAGTCTTAGCTACATAGGTGGCTGAAGCAGGAAGATTCTTGAACCCAGGAATTTGAGGCTGCAGTGAGCTATGATTGTGCCACTGTACTCCAGCCTGGGCAAGACCCTGTCTCAAAAACAAAACAAAACAAAACAAAACAAAACAAAACAAAACAGTGCTAAATCAAAAAGTTTCAGTTGAGCACAATGAATAAGTTCTAGAGATCTTCTGTATAGCACAACGATTACAGTTAATATTGTATTGTCACTTAACCTTTTGTTAAGAGGGTGGATCTCATGTTATGTATTTTTACTACAACACAAACAAAGTGGTACAACAAAACATTGGCAGGTGATGGGTATGTTTATTACCTTGATTATAGCAATAGTTTCACAAGTATATGCGTATGTTCAAAGTCAAAAAATTGTATACATTAAATATGTGCACTTTTATGTATATCAATTATATATTGATAAAATTGTTAAAAATTCTAAGTGTAATGTTTTTTTAAATTTCAGAATATTACAGGGCTACAAAAGTTTTGGTTACATAAATTGCTTTTGTAAAGTTTGAGTAAAAGTTATGAGTGTGCCCATCACCCAGAGTGTGCATTGTACCCGTTAGATGTGAATTTACCCATCTCCCCCACTCCCACTTGCTTGATTTCCATTGAGTTTTACTACCATATGTGTATATGAGTGTTGATTGATTGGTCCCAATTTAATAGTGAGTATATATGGTGCTTGTTTTTCCATTCTTGCGATACTTCACTTAAAAGAATGGTCTCCAATTACATCCAGGTTGTTACAAAAGGTATTAAGTCACCATTTTTTATGACTCAGTAGTACTCCATGGTATTGGAGTACATACATACAACACATTTTATTAATCCATTCATGTATTGATGGGCACTTGGGTTAATTTCACATCTTTGCAATTGTGAATTGTGCTGCAATAAACATTCAAGTGCAAGTGTCTTTTTGATAAAATGACCTTTTTTTCCTTGGGATAAATACCCAGTAATGGGATTGCTGGATCAAATGGTAGTTCTACTTTTAGTTCTTTGAGGTATCTTCACGCTATTTTCCATAGAGGTTGTACTATTTTGTAGTCCCACCAACAGTGTGTAAGTGTTCCTTTCTCTCTGCATCCACACCAGCATCTGCTGCTTTGGGACTTTTTGATAAAAGCCATTCTCACTGGAGTTAGGTTGTATCTCACTGCGGTTTTGACTTGCATTTCCCTGGATTAGAGACATTGAGCATTTTTTTCATATGTTCATTGGCCATTAGTTTATCTTCTTTTGAAAAGTTTATGTTCCTGTATTTTGCCCAGTTTTTAATGGGGTTGTTTAATTTTTTCTTGCTTATTTGCCTGAGTTCTTTGTAGACTCTGGTTATTAGCCTATTACCAGATGTATAGCATGCAAATATTTTCTAAGTTCTAAGTGGGAATGATTTAAATGATTTCAACTTTTCCCTGTTCAGTATAATGTTGGCTGTGAGTTCGTCATATATGGGTTTTACAATTTTGAGGCATGTTACATCTATGCCTATTTTGTTAAGAGTTCTTATCATAAAAGGCTGCTGAATTTTGCCACGTTTTTGTACATCTATTGAAAGGATCATGTGGTCTTTTTTTTTTGTTTTTGCTTTTATTTATGTGATGAATTACATTTATGGATTTTTACATGTTGAACCAGCCCTACCTCTCTGGGATGAAGCCCATTTGGTCATGGTGGATTATTTTTTTGATTTAAGGCTGAATTCGGTTTGCTAGGACTTTATTGAAAATTTTTGTATCTACATTCACAAACGATATTGGTCTGCAGTTTTCCTTTTGTGTTGTGTTCTTTCCTGACTTTGGTATCAATGTGATATAGACTTCATAGAATGAGTTGGGAAGAATTCCTTCCTTGTTGATGTTATGAAATAATTCCTACAGTATGGGTATGAATTCTTCTTAATGGTCTGGTAAAATTTATCTGTGAAACCAACTGGTCCAGGAATTTTTTTTGTTGAGAAATTTTTTATTGCTGCTTAACTTTGTTACTCGTTTATTGGTCTGTTTCAAGATACATTTCTTCTGATTTAGCCTATGGAGGTTATGTGCTTCCAAGAATTTGTCTATTTCCTCAGCATTTTCAAGTTTATGCACATAGAGATTTTTGGAGTATTCGGAGATGACATTTTGTTTTCTGTGATATCATTTGTAATATCTCCTTCATTTTTCATTGACTTTATTGGGGTCCTTTCTTTTCTCTTTCTGGTTAATGAATTTAGAGGACTGTCAATTTTGTTTTTCTTTTCAAAGAACCAACTCTCTGTTTCATTAATCTTCTGTATAATTCTTTTGTTATCAATTTCATGTAGTGCCACTCTGATTGTAGTTATTTCTTTCATTCTACTGGGTTTGGGATTGGTTTGCTCTTCTTTTTTCAATTCCTTGAGATGATTCATTAGATTGTTGATTTCTGATCTTTCTGTCTTTTACATGTAGGTATTTTAAGGCTATTAATTTTCCTCTGAGGACTGCTTTTGCTGAATCCCATAGATGTTGATAATTTGTGTTCCCTTCGTCATTTTGTTCAAAGAAACTTTTTGATTTTCATCTTAATTTCTTCCCTGACCCAACTATCATTCAACAGTAGGTTGTTTAATTTTCGTGACTTTGTGTAGACTTGACTGTTTCTGTTGGAATTGATTTCTAATTTTATTCCACTATGGTCTGAGAAGATGCATGGTATAATTTATGTTTTTTTAAAATTTTTTGAGACATATTTTGTGGCCTAGGATGTCATCAATCTTGGAGAATGTTCCATGAGCGAATGAGAAGAACATGTATTTCATGGTTTTTGGGTAGGATGTTCTGTAAATAACTGTTAAGCCCATTTGTTCTAGAGTTCCATTTAAATCCATTGTTTCTTTGTTTATTTTCTGCTTGGAGGATCTGTCCCTTTCTGTCAGTGAGGTGTCAAATTCCCTGGCTGTTATAGTACTGCTGTTTATTGTTTTGTTTAGATCAGGTAGGGTTTGCTTTATGAATCTGGGTGTACTGTTCGGTGCATAAATATTTAGGATTGCTATGTCTTCTTGTTGAATTGTTCCCTTCACCATTATGCAATGACCGTATTTATCTTTTGTTATTTTTGATGATTTGAAGTTTATGTTATCTGATATGAGCTTTCTTTTGCTTTTCATTTTCATGGAATATTGTTTTCCATCCCTTCATCTTGAGTCTGAATGAGTCCTTGTGGGTTAGATGTGTTTCCTGCAGAAAGTAGATACTTGGCTTTTATTTATTTATTCATTCAGTCAGCCTATGTCTCTCGAGTGGGGAGTTCAAGACACTCACATTTATTAAAAGAATTCATAAGTGGGGTGGGTTTCTGTTCATCCTGTTGAGTAGAACTTTATTGCTTTGTTTTATCTCTTGAACCATTGTGGTATCTGGGCTCTTACCATTAGCTTCTGAGTGATTTTACACTGTTGGGTGTCTATTGTGCTGATCCATGTATAATGCAGTTCTGAGTGCTTCATGCAGTGCAGGTCTGGTCTTGACAAATTTCCTCAGTATTTGCTTGTCTGAGAAATATCTCTCATTTCTCCCTCACATAAGAAACTTAGTTTTAGAATTCTAGGCTGGCCATTATTGTATTTGAGAAGATGGAGAACGGGGCTCCAAGCCCTTTTGGCTGACAAGATCTCAATTGAGAAATCTGCAGTCTGTTTGATGGATTGTCATTTGCAAATTACCTGATGCTTTTGCCTTATGGCTTGTAGAAGTTCTTCTTTCATGTTTACTTTGTCCAGTCTGATGACTATGTGTTGTGGTGATTGCCTCTTCACAATTAATCTCCCAGAAGTCCTTTGAGCTTCTTATACCTGAATATCTAGATTTCTATCAAGGCCAGGGAAATTTTTCTCAATTATTCCCTCAAATAGGTTTTCCAACCCTTGTATATTTTCTTCTTTGACCTCAGGGATGACTTTGATTCTTGTATTTGTTCTCTTAACATAATCCCATATTTCTTGTAGGCCTTGTTTTTTCCTATTTCTATGTTCTGTCTCTTTGATTGACTTGTTTAACTCAAAGGTGTTGTCTTCAAGCTCTGAGATTCTTTTTCTGCCTGACCTAGCCTATTTTTAAGGCTATTGTGTTTTGTATTTCCTTGAATGAGTTTTTCATTTCTAGAAGTGATGTTTGATTTTTTTAATAATTTGATTTCATTAATGAATTTTTCATTCATTGTCCGCATTGTTTTTGTGTTGAGTTTCTAGTTTTTGCTTGTATTTTGTTGAACTTTCTTACAATCTATATGTGAAGTTCTTTATCTGTCATCTCAATCTTTTCATTTTGGTTGTTATCCACTGGTAAAAAGTTTTTGTTTTCTTTTGGCGGTATCCTTTTGCTCTGATTTGTCTTGTTTTCAGAGTTCTTTCACTGATTTCTTCTCATCTCTCTGCTCGATTGAGACTTGGGTGTGCTAGACCTTACTTATGGGACTGTCTCTGGGTCCCCAAAGATCAATCCCTAAGCATGCCAGGGAGAGGAGTGCTGGTCCTGAGTTGTCTGTGGGGTGTTCTAGCAGGTTTGTTGCAGGTAACCTCTTGGGTTACCTCTGATCTGCTGTCTTCACCTCTTTCCAACAGTATGTAGTAAATTAGGTCCCACAGCTTAATCTCTGAGATGGTGGGTGGTACTTGTGAGTATAAACCAGGATTTCCCTGTTTGCTTGAGTTGCCAGGCATTATTCTTTGCTATGGGGTTGTTCTCCCTTTCATTGATTGAAGTTTGTGTGGAAGAGCCAGCTGCCAATATTATCTTTTGTGCCCATGGTAAACTCTGGTCCCCCTGGTGGGGCACACAAATGTCCCAAGCTTTAGAAGGGACCCTGTAGCTCCCAGGGGGTCATTTGGTCTCTACTCCCCCTGAGGTGGGGGGAGGAGCAAGACAAATTTTGGCTGGATTGTGAGAGCCTGAGAGACTTTGGAAAGCCTAAGTGGGGCTCAAAAGTTGCTTATCCAGCTGCTAGGGGGAGCCACTGATAAGAAGTTCAGTGCAACCTCTTCCAACCAGGGAGGCTGTTCCCATTGTGGGGGCCTAAATGCTTGGGTGCTAAGACCCTGGGCCAGGCTTTTTCCACCCTTTACCACTAGTTTGTCTGTGGGTCAGGTGAGCCCCCTCCCTATTCACTCCCTGGAACTCCATAGCATTCTCCCATCAGATCAGTCTGTGTGAGTTCCCTTACTGCCCAAGATCAGCTCTTGAACTACCCCTCAGTCTGTGTGTCTGACCCACTTGCATGCAACTCCATGGGGCACTGGTCAGTAATGAGGCCTCCAATTTTGCACACCTGTTCCACTACAAGATCCCAAGGGATGAGAAGTAGGCTCTCTCCCGACTTGCCCCTACAAAGGGCATGCATCTACCAGGGTCATGTTCCACAGGGAAGAAGCAGCCACTCACAAGTTTCTTGGCTCAAGGTGCACTCCCTATTGTAATAAGTGGGTGGAGGGGCTGCTGCTTCCATTCAGCCAGCTCACCTGAGGCATTCAGTTGTCATAGAACCAGTGGCTAGGTTAATTCACTTCAAGTGTCATACCCCTATCCAGTAGGGTGGTTCTCCAGTGGGGGTAGAGGATGGGCATGCTCACAGATCCCCATTTCTCAGTAGCTCTCCACATTCTCCCATTGGATATGTCTGTGAGGGCTTCCTTGCCACCCAAATCTGAGACCAAAACCTCTCCCCTGTGTCTCCCTACACTGCTCTCGTGTCTGGGGCACACCGGGTCTGATCCGCCTGTCTAAGCCACCAGCATCTGATACTGTAAAATGCTGGCAGGTAGGAAGCTTGCAAATGGTGGCAGCCTTGCTTTCAGTGGTGGGCTTAGCCAAGAACGCACACCCACTGTAGAGAAGCAGTTGTTTGTGTGCTTTTTGATTCAGAGTATTCTCACAGTTGCAGTGGGAGGGGAGGGGCTGTGGCTACCAGCCAGCGCAAGCTAAAATTACTTTCTCTGATACTGTGATTGGAGGAGGTGCAGAGGAGGAAGTGCCTAGGTGTAAGAAAGCTGGCACTCCAGTCTCTCACGGCACTCTGCTGTGGAGTGTCCCTTTTGAACACCCAAACTCCTGGGGTTCACTGGTTCAGCCCACTATTCCTGTTTAGCTGCCATGCCTGGGCTCATGGAGGGTGGAGATGCCTTCAATGTTTTGTGTCCTGTTATTCCCCAAAGGTACGCAGGTGGGGGAGGGGAAGCCCCTCTTACCCTTTCAATGGGCTCTGAGCCTCTCAGGGTTTGGTCTGTGCCACTGTCTTCTCTCTGTCTTCTTCTTTCTCAGCTTCGCAGTTTTTCTCAGTTGGGTCCCCAGATGTCTTTGTTGTCTCTCCCTGTGATCCACACCTGGGCTGCAACTGCTCTCCACTTTCCTTAGTTCAATATTCTACCTTCCAGCCAGGACAATCTGACAAGCAATGTCTCTAGTTGGCCACCTTGCCTGACAAATTGATAAGAAGAACATCCTTTAAAAAGAGAGAATAGACCTGACCAAATCAAAAAGTTTCTGCACAGCCAAGGAAACTAGCATGAGAGCAAACAGACAACCTACAGAATGGGAGAAAATATTCGCATGTTACATATCTGATACAGGGCTGATAATAAGAATCTGTATAGAACTCAGGAAAATCATCAAGAAAAAATTAAACAACCCTATCGAAAAGTGGGCAAAGGACATGAACAGAAGCTTTTCAAAAGAAGACAGAATAATGGCCAAAACACATATGAAAAAGTGGTCAACATCTCTAATCATCAGGGAAATGGAAATCAAAGCCACAATGAAATATCACTTATCTCCAGTGAGAATGGCCTTTATCAAAAAGTCCCAAAACAATAAATGTTGGCGTGGATGTGGAGACACAGGAACATTCATACACTGTTGGTGGGACTGCAAACTAGTGCAACCTCTGTGGAAAGCATTATGGAGATACCTTAAAGAGATGTAAGTAGAACTCTCATTTGATCCAGCAATCCCATTACTGGGCATCTACCCAAAAGAACAAAAGACATTTTATAAAAGAGACATTGCACTAGAATGTTTATAGCAGCACAATTCACAACAGCAAAGATGTGGAAACAACTCAAGTGCCCATCAATACACGAGTGGATCTATAAAATGTGTTATGTGTATACCATGGAGTTCTATTCAGCCAGAAAAAACAATGGTGATATAGCACCTCTTATATTATCCTGGATAGAGCTGGAACCCATTCTACTAAGTGAAGTACCCCAAGAATGGAAAAACAAGCACCACATGTGCTCACCATCAAATTGGTATTAACTGATCAACACTTAAGTGCACATCTAGTAATAACATTCATTGGGTGTTGGGCAGGTGGGAGCAGGGAGGAGGGGATGGGTATATTCACACCTAATGGGTGTGGTGTGCACCATCTGGAGGGTGGACATGCTTGAAGCTCTGACTCGGGTGGGGCAAGGGCAATACATGTAACCTAAACATTTGTACCCCCATAATATGCTGAAATAAAAAAAATTTTTTAAATTAAAAAAAATAAAAAAAGAGAATGGTTATTTCATCCCCACAAGTGGTCAAAAAGTTCATGTTTACAAGAAGTAAAATAAAAATGTTTGTAATTTCTTTTCACTATTTGAAAGATTAATATTTCACTATTAGCAAAGTTATGGGGAAATAGACAGTTTCTTTTGTACTTTGCTGGTAGAGGCACATATTATAAAAATATATATAGTTGTAATATATACTTATTTCCCTAAAATATTTATATCTGTTTTTACACAGTAAATCCTCTCTAGGAATTTATTGAAAGAAAAGAATAAGAAATGCCAAAATATTTTTATTTTCCTTTAAAAAAATATATTTATTGGATATTTTCAAATTATAATAATACATTCTTGTTCTAGTACATTGAATGATATAATACAAAAAAGTATAAAGACAAAGTTAATTATCTTTCCCTGCCTGCCTTCTGTCTATGTTTCCTATTCCTCTCTGGTCTATTTTAGCAGTCTGGTATTTATTCTTCATACCTATCTCCTTGTCGAAATGAATATATATTATATATATACACACACACACAAACACACACATGTACATACATATATATATATTATATAAAGGGATTTTGGTTTGTTGATTGTTAATGCTGAAATGATATTTCGATATATCCATTACTCTGTGCTATGCTCTTTCATGTGTCAATATATTGTGGGCATTTCTAGATGTCAGTAAATACAAATCTAAACCTGTTTTTCTAATTTCCTGATGTAGACACAAGCACACAAATATTTATAAATACCATAATAATATAATATTATAATAACACATAATCATATTTTTATACTCAATTATGATCTCATGATTATAATATATATTACATAATATATGATGTTATACATATTTATTTATGTATGACATTTTAAATAAATTCGTATCTTTTCTCTTTTATTATCTTTGTCCTCTTTGTCCATTAATTGTGGAATGATTTAGAATATTAATCATCTGTAAAAAGATAACCATCTGATAGAGCAGCTTTACTGTGTCATTTGTGGGATATCCCTGTGATGGGTTACTAGCCAGCCATGAAGAAGCCTTTTGCTCTGTGTTTTCCTAGATTTTGTATTTGTCTATTTGACAACCATTCCTCATAGGGCCAATTATAATAAGTATATTTTCTTCTTTTCTGTACTCTTCATGCTGTAGCATTTGTGGCTGACTGAGGAGACACTGCCCCGCCCAGGACTAACCCTTTCTCAGAGATAACAGAGGGTTCAGCCTGGGAGCTCGCCTTTCATACGCAGACTAGCCAGTCCCCAGCCCTTTCTCCAACCATCTCCTTCTCAAACTCTTACACAGCAAGCCTTGCCCCCTGCCCTAAGTCATCTGAGGGCCAGGTACCAGGCAAATTAGACATTTTACCCCTGTGCCTCAAAGCCTTCCAGAATTCTCCAACCTAGGTCTTAAACTGTTCACCCTGCCCTCCCTTGCCTTTCCCTCAGAAACCTCAATAAAGGATCTGGCCTCAGCTTTCCTTTTGCTCCTGCCACGTGACCACCCTGGTGTTTCCTCCTGTGGTCCTGTGTGGTGCACGGTGACCCCCTCTCTGGAACCTGTAAGTATAACAAACTACATCCTTCCAAGCCTCCTGGTTTTCTGTGGATTCACTGACTTTACCATACCGTACCCAACTCTTACATTCTTAGAACACCTTTCAGTGATATTTATATTGCAGAAACATGATACAAAACTATATTTAAAAAGCAGTGTTATAGTTTCTAAAACATATGTGTTTGCATACTTAGAAACAATATTAGACAGAATTACAGCAAAATATTAATGGAGATTATCATCGGTGCTGCAATCCTAGAGGATTTCTTTATATTTTTATCTGTTTTCCAAAGTTTCAACAAGTTTTATTATAAATGTAAATATGTCCACGTATATGCTTCTCTAAGTCCATTTACCATTTTACATTCACAAAACTGAATTAAAACTAGCTTTGTAAGTTCTAGAATCTAATTCATATAACAAATTTTCAAAGCTAAGATTCTTTTTTTTTTTGAGACAGAGTCTGGCTCTGTTGCCCTGGCTAGAGTGCTGTGGTGTCAGCCTAGCTCACAGCATCCTCAAACTCCTGGGCTCAAGGGATCCTCCTGCCTCAGCCTCCCAAGTAGCTGGGACTACAGGCATGTGCCACCATGCCTGACTAATTATATATATATATATATATATATATATTTTTTTTTTTAGTTGTCCAGATAATTTCTTTCTATTTTTAGTAGAAATGAGGTCTCGCTCTTGCTCAGGCTGGTCTCGAACTCCTGACCTTGAGTGATCCACCCGCCTCGGCATCCCAGAGTGCTAGGATTACAGGCGTGAGCCACCGTGCCCAGCCGAAAGCTAAGACTTCCAGAATGGTTTATATACCATGCCATTCTCTCATCCCTTTTAAATCTGATTTTTTTTTGGTATCATGATTCTGACTTCCTAAACAAACAAAAGGGCAAAGAGTGACACATATCTCCTGACATTTTTAATGTACAAAAGATGCCATTGTGAGTATGGTTGATGTCTCAGTTTCCAAAAAAAAAAAAAAAGAAAGAAGAAAAAAGAAACAGAACAAAACTTAGTAACAGGAGAAAACATTAAATACTCTAAGAGATTATGACTCAGTCTTTTCTCTGCCTGCAGAATGAACTCTGTAAATGACTACCCATGAATGTTCAAGTACTCAGGAAATATATTCATACGGCTTCTGATTTAATTTTGTCTCAAACTTAGTGATTACCTAATTTATGATGAGGCAAAGTCCAGTGACAAGTGGATGTCTACTGTGGAAAACAGATTTATCATTTTAATTGCAACCAACTGAAATAGAAAATTTAAGTGACACTCAAACTGTTTGATATCCCACACCCAAACTGAACATAATCAAAAATTTGATGCTACATTTGTAACTAGAATGAGTTAACAAATTGTGCTAAAAAATCTGGGGCAGAGTGTATAGGAGATGTCCTTGTGATCTCCCTGATCGTAGGAACTGACTCCTTTAAAATCAGAGGCCAGGGCATTTCTTAGATCTTTAAAATGTTCATCTGGCTGGGCTTGGTGACTCATACCTATAAGCCTAGCACTTTGGGAGGCTGAGGTGGGAGGATCACTTCAGGTCAGGAGTTTGAGATCAGCCCGGGCAATATAGCGAGACTTTGTCTCTACAAAAAAACAAAAAAATTAACTGGGTGCAGTGGCACGGGCTGGTAGTCCTAGCTATTCAGAAGGCTGAGGCAGGAGGACTGCTGGAGCTCAGGAGTTCGAGGTTGCAGTGAGCTGTGATTGTGCCACTGCATTCCAGCCTGTACGACAGAGCGAGACATTGTCTCTGAAAAATAAATTATCAAATGCTAGTCAATGAGAAATAAATGTATGAAAAAATATTAAATACATGTCAATATCAGTCTAAATGTGAGAGTCTATGTTAGTGAATTCCCAAAAGATATCCACACTTCTTAATAATTTTTTTATATATACAAGAATTGAGGGTGTGTGTTTGTGTGTGTGTATTTATTGCAATATCTAGTAATAGAACTATTGAATAAAAGTGAGGAAAAAAAAACTTTGGTAATGAATCAAAGTTTTGCAAAAATTTCTTTCATTTTATTTGCTTATAAAACCCCTATGGAAAAAATGTTTACCTCAGGTAATCTGTAAACTCTGGTCATAGTGGAATTTTTTTTCTATACATAAATTTATATGTTTTCTTAAAAGCAAGATCTGTGATTACTACTACTAGTGTGCTGTATTTGTTAAAAAATTAGAAATTATTTGGCATTACGACATTTATAGGATCACAAGCCAATTATCCATAGAGAGTAAAGAAAAAGCTGTTTTAAAAATTATTTTATATAAATATAGATACACTCTATATTGATAGTATTAGAGAGGAAAAGTGAACATATATTAAAATATTAATTTAAAATTTGTATGATTTTCTGCTTTAATAATCAAAATCAGACCATCTAAACCACTCAAGTTGTCTATCAATCTAGATATTTTAAAGTGCATCCTGCCAGAATATTTATAACTTAAGGAAAAAATATGTAGAGAATTACAATTCTTTACAAATATATTAAGTTAGCTTTTCCATCTGAGTACGTTTTTTCTTTCCCCTACCATCTGTTCCTTATATCCTCCCTTTCAATACATTGAATATTGTCAAGAACTATGATTTTACTCTACTTGGAAGCTAAGCAAGTAGAGTAAGTAAGCTTGTTAGTTTGTCACGATTTCATGGATGCTGGCAGAAGACATGAGACTCCTGGTCAGAAACAAAGGACAATTCTTTACTTACAGCAATAGCAGTAGCCAAACTATTATTAAGTTTGGTTAGTTTCCCGTTGCCTCCATATTCCACAGAGATGAAGTCGGTGGATCCAGATGGATGTCTCAAACACAGGACACAGCAAGCTATATTCCGGGAGAGGGATCCTGACTTGGGGAATTTGAATCTTTTATAATGGGCAGCAAATATGCCTGCCCTTTGCTTTGGAAGGAGAAATTATCTTTATTACTCAGCCTAGTGTGCAAATCTGCTCTAGACACGATTTCTGTCTTCCAAAGTTGTTAGCTCTGCAGTTATCCCTGAAAAGATAGTCTAGAATAAAGGGCAGTAGGTACCTCTGCTTGTGAGATGTGCAGAAATGAGAGACACATGGAGAATTGCCTTCCAACAGATATGTGAAGATTTCCCTTACAAATGAGTTTCCCAATGAAAGAAACAAATTGTTGTAGGAATCTTCGACGAGTTGGCACTAAGGATTGTGTGTTAAATACCACAGATGCCTCCTGCTCTACCTCTTCCGTTGCTTTTAGTATGGAAGGCCTGTGAAGGGATGTGGTAGGTATATTTCTAAGGTGATTGCCAATGATTCTCACCTTTGTGTAATCTTCCACTTGAGTGTAGGTGGGACCTCTGAATACTATGAGATTTCACTCCAATGTTTATACTATGTTACATTGCGAAAGGGAGAGCATACAATAAACAGGTGATCTCTTTAAGTGTTTAGAGTTTTCTGGGGCTGTTCATAGAGGATGTAGGCAGAGCAATGTGTTTACTCTGGCCTAGAATAAAGCAAACGTCCATCTTGTGACTGCCTATGGGGGCCACACGCAAGGGATTGTGGACAGTCTGTAGGAGCTGAGAGCAGCTCCTGACTGACAGCCAGCAAGGAACAGGCACCTCGGTCTCATAGCTGGAAGAAACTGAATTCTGCAGTGACCAAGTAAGATTGGAAGACCCCAAGCTCCAGATGAGAATGCAGTCTGGCCAGTGCCCTGATTTCAGCCTTCTGAGAAACTGATCAGAAAACTGAGCCCTGCTTAGACTACTGATCTACAGAACTAACACACAGGAATTGTTTTAAGTCACTACGTTTGTGGTAATTTATTATGCAGCAATAAAAACCCCAATATAAATAAAAAACTAGGAAGAGAATCCTTGGATTATGGCACATTAACTCCAATTCCCTGCTGCTTCACTGGATATTTTGTTATATAACCCAACGTGACCACTCCAATCAATTATACTACAGTCGTTTTTGTAAATCTGCTCTTGACTTTTTCTAAATTGCAAATTCTTGATCAATTCAAAGTAAACCCACCATTTATTGGACTTCTACCGTGTCATAAATACTTATATAATATTATACATTTTATATGTGATCTCATTTAAATCTTATAACAATCTTGAAAGGGTAATGTCTCTGTATTTAAGAAAAAGAAACTGCAATTTTGAGGGGTAAGTGCCTTAATCAGATTCACACAAACAATGAGTTGTGGAGTTACGATTCTAACTTCATTGTGTCTGACTCCAAATCATATTTTTATGTTGGGAATGATGGCAAGAAGAGTTCAGAAATCATATTTTTATGTGCTGCATGCTATCACCTCTCAAAACTGAAAAAAATGCACTATGGTACATATAACTCATAATTACTAATATCCAGTACTGCTCAACTTCAAAATACAAGGGGGCTGTACTTCCTTGCCCTCTTGAAGTTTGTGTCATCATGTGTTGGACAACGAAATGTAAGTGATAGTGACATATATCACTTCTGGGTCAAAGCACTTAATTGCTGGTGCTTGATTCTTCAAATCTCTCTTTTCCTGCCAGAACAATCCTGGAAGCCAAGATTGAAGACCGAGCCCACATTATCCTTGGTTTTTGAGTGGCTCTGATGAACAGAACTTCCCGTATTGGATATGTTACATGAACAAGCAATAAACGTTTGCTGTTTTAAGTCACTGAGATTTTGGAGTTGTATTGTTACTGCAGCACAACCTAGTCTTTCTGTCTAGTATACTTGAACCAAAGTTATAATCAACAGTGTCTCCAATATAAATTTATATTGACTTTAGGCACTCATTATCCACTTTATATACTATACTTTAACTATACTGATCTGTTTGCAGGTCCCAGAATGCTTGGTGTTTTGGCAGACCTCAGCACATTGAACTCCTTCTTCCCTCTACTTGAAATAGGAAAGAATTTACCATAGTGGATGGTTAAAATCCTGGTTGATTTAAATCCTGGCATTTCCACTTCCTTTCTGTTCTGCCTTGGGCAAGTAGCTTAACCCTTTTTTACCCCCACCTTCTCATCACTAAATTGGGATAATAATAGTACATTAATCATGGGACTGCTGTGTATGCTAAATGAAAAAAAAAAGTAAAACATTTACAATAGCATTGCTGCTATTATTACCATTATTAAAAACTCTACTCAGTTATCACCTCCTCCAGGAAGGCTTCTTGATTCTTCCAGATTTGATTAGGTGACCTCATAATGTACTTCTGTAACAGATTGTCAAGACATTTATCAAACTATGTCATATACTTGTCTGTCTCTTCTCTAATGTAGACACCTGAAAAATATGGATTAAAAATAAAACAACATTGTATTTCTAGCATCTAGTAGTCAGTGAATGTTTTCTGAATGAATAAGGAAATTTAGAGTCAATAGCTGTGGGCCTAAGCTAGTAATTACTAAGGAAATAATTATGAGCTTCAAGTAAAATTAATCTTATAAATGATAATTGCATGAGTTAATCTAGTTAGAGAAATGTTCTTTTAACTAACTTGATTGATTAAAGCTTCATTTTTCTGGAGTTATGTTAAATGGGATGTAATTTTCAAAAATTGAGATCATTTTTGATTTTCTCAAATTGCTGAAAGCACGAAGTCTATATTACAAATGGTTTGAAATATAGTTGATCATTCTGGCATTAGCAACCTGGATTATGTTTAGAGAGGTACTCTACCCATCACACTTGATAATAAATGTCAACAGTGGGCATTACTGTTTGTGAACATCTCCAATTTCTGAAAATCAGAAATAAGGCTTAAATGTATGATCTCTATCATCTAAAATAATTAATGTTTTTGATATTGTCCAATTTATAATCATGGATTGATTTAGACATTTGGGAAAATTGACCCTGTTAGCTTAGTGAGAAAGAAAACTCCCACATTTTTGGTTTTGAGAAGTTTGTAATTTCTCAAAAGAGAACCTCTGAAAAAAATTTTTTTGGGTATCCAGTTTTAAAGTTGACTTACCTTCTAGTATAATCCAACACATTGTAGACAATGATGCCTCCTTCTTAAAAGTTAACTGTTCCAAAAATGATCTAAGTTAAAACTTTTTCAGTATGGAAAATAAATTTCATCCTGGATAGGAAAAATTTATCATGTTAAAGTTTAGAGACTTTTTCATAAATCATATTTAGGATTTCTACCTCACCATTCAGAGCTATCTTTCCTATTGTCTGATCCCTGCATGCAGAGTAGGAAGCTCATTTTCTCATGCTTGCAGAAAAATGAAGGTTCTTAGTGAAGATAAGTAGGTTTTATATTTCAGTATAGAAAGAAATGATAGTAGTGAATAAATTGAGAGAAGAGAAGCCAAGAATGAACCCACGAGATGCCCCTGTGCCCAGGCGTGCCTGCGAGGGGAGACACAAGAGGTTATAAACTCATCTTACCTGTAGGCAGGGAGGAACGTTCACATGGCCTTGTTAGCTAGTCGTCTTTTCTGGGGTAGAAGAAAGGGATCTGTGCCTGCTATTTCTGCCATAAGTGATGCAGAGATGTTCCCTTTCTCCATTGCTGAGCTTCAGTTTGGTTGCACACTCCAGGATGTCTTAAAGACTTTCAATGAACCCAATTAATTTTAACCCCTTCTAAAATATTCCTTTAATAAACATTTAAAGGAGCTTACAGTCTTGTAGCAGAAAGCCACTGTTTGCAGATTCTACAAGGTGGGAGGCCACTGTGTTTGTTTCAGAGGTGAGAGGTGGGTGGTAATCAGCACCGGGAAGACATTGAACTCTACAGCCCTACACTGGCACGGGCTGAAAAGAGGTTAGGCGCTGGGCTTCCACGCTGCTCAGCATGTGGTGGGCAATGCAAGTGTCATGTCTGCTCCTGGGCAGAGACACCGTGGCTCTGGCTGGTGATATTTTTGGTAAATGCATGCGTGAGGGACATGAGGATGGTGCCCCAAGCTTCCTCCGAATTCCCTTTCCTCTTACCTGACATAGATGATACACGTTCCAAAATTTTGCAATGGAATGAGAGGGGGACATTGGCCATTGCTAATAAGACTTTGGCTTCTACTGCAGTCCTTATCCAGCAAACTGGAGTTTTGAAAGATTATTTATCCTAAATTTTATAACACTTTAATCTGTGCTGTTGCTGTTTTCCCTTCTAAGACTTCTAAATAGCTGGAAAAACCTGTGAGTGAGCCAATCAGTCAAAAAAAAAAACAAAAAAAACAAAAAACCTCCATACTTTTTAAACCCTTCTATATGGTATAATAAATATATAAAGGGCCTAATACTGTGTGTCTATGCCTTGTATGTTCTGTTGGGATTTATGTGCAATTTGTAAACATGCAAGGAAAAACAATTTTTCATTTCTAATCTTTATTCTCAGTTAAGTTCCACAAAATGCTGCCCCAATTCTTGTAAGTCTAACAGTTGCTATTAAAACATGGTTTAGATGTACATAGTTAGCAGATATATTGAAAGAGAAAACAAAAGTTAACATACCATATATAGTTAGCATTTATCATTACAGTTATTTTATTTCTCCATAAATAATTCCAGGATTGATCAAATGGTAAGGTGATACTAGCCAATTCTTGGTCTTTGTTTTTTTCTTGTAATCTTTAATCTTATTTCTTTTTCTTGATTTTTCTGATTTTCTTTCCCCAGTATTTCCTAGTTCTATTCCTTTTTTTATGTCAAAAAAGGACTTTGTCCTTTTTATATTCTTTTCCAATTTTTCTTCCAATTCTTCATTTTCTATAATAATTTCTCTTTTCCCTATTCTTTATTATTACTTGTCTTTCTCCTTTGTTATGTCTTCAAAGAATGAAGAAATAAACTGTGTCCACCAGAGGGCAATCTGATCCTACACACACACACACACACACACACACACACACACACACACACACACACACACACCCTTTTTCTCTCTTTATTTCTTCCTTTAAAACTCCATTCCTGGAGAAATATGATGCTTCAGAAAGTAGGTGGTTAAAAAAAACCACAACCCTTTTATTTATTAACTCCTTTCATTATAGCTTATGTGTGGGTGTGTAGTCTCTATGATTTGATCTGTGAAGCCTCAAACTGTCTTAGATTTGTGTAAGGAGTACATGGACTCTTGTTCTAACAGCCTGAAGGAAACAATACAATTATTTGGGAATATCTTAGAAGCTACCAAAACACATGATGAAAATGAAAACTTGGGCTGTGAGATTTTGGATGTAAAAGACATGAAAAGTCAGTATTTTCTGGGATCTCTTTAAATACGTGTCACTCTATCATTAACAATTTTTACACTCTCATTTTTAAAAAAATTATAAGCCACATCTTTATTTTTCTATATTTAGCTGTGAAAATATGTAATAGGAATTAACACAACCTTGAACAACCGATTTGGGATGATCTTTAAGAATAGCAGAGAGCACAGATAGAGTCGGATTCTGGTTAAAAACACTTTTTAAACGTGATTTCTAAGTAGCTACAGAATGGCTTAACAAGGTGATTTTCAACATCTTCCAGGGCCAGCTCTGCCCCTTGAGCCTGGTCCTGCCCCTGTTCTCAATCGAGTTACTGCAACTCTCTGAGCCTCAGTTTACTTCTCTATAAATGAAAATGCTTTTGGCTAAGGTCCTTGCAAGCTCTCTGTATGTTCTGTAGTAGTAGTAGGTCAGTGTCAAAAAGAAAGAAAGGGCTTGGGTCTTTCCTTCTCCACACCTCACTGACATGCACTGACCTGTCTTTGTTACCTATAAATGCCATTCTGGACCACTCAGAAATCTGGGTAAAAAAAAGGAATTTTCTACATAGAAGCTTGGTGATTTTTGATTCAAGATGTGAGAAAACGTCTGCTTTAACTTTCTTTATTATCTACGGTAATGAGAGGCAAAATGAGGGACTACATGAAATCTCTGAAGAAGGAAAACTGGCTGCGAGATCCCCTCGAATGCTGAAATGTCGGGGGCAGAATGGAGAAGAGACTTTCAGTTTCCTAAAACTTGGGCTGTACCTTGTGTGCATGAGGAAACATGCGAGGTTGTCTACGTGAGTGGGCTTAAGTGTTTATTGGCCTACTGATCCTTTTTGTCTATCAACTCACCACATTCTCAGTTTTCCATTTGCTAGCCTCATAAGCAACTTGGAATTACAGCTCCGTGGAATCAGAAGAAGCCTGAAGCTATTATGAAACTTTGAGTGAAAATTTAAACTTTTACTAAAGCTTTTACTTCTCATTGTCTGATTTCCTATGGGTTAGTTGATTCTAACAGAGAAAAATGTTATTGGAGAAACCCAATTACCTCCAAGTAAACATTTTTAGAAATAGCGTTAGACCTAAAACAAGTGGGTAGTCCTAAAGCAA
Organism: Avahi laniger; assembly: GCA_963575035.1. NCBI lineage: Eukaryota > Metazoa > Chordata > Mammalia > Primates > Indriidae > Avahi > Avahi laniger. Next base: position 44,527 of record CAUYSK010111669.1, read on the forward strand.
GTGGGCAGAGCCATTTACCTACATTCTCTGTTTTACAATTCCCGATTCAAGAAATCTACTGTAGGCACTTTATGTCTCCATGCTTCTAAAAATTGGTTTGGACGCAGTAGAGTCAGGGCTTGGCTAGCAGTCATTCTTATGTAATCAGCATGAACTTTGAAATTGATTGAAAGCTCTTAAAAATGAGATTTATAATTCACTTGTTTTAGAATAAAAGATTTTAACTCAATATACTTGGGCATTCTAATATTATATCTAAATAAAGTAAATGAGTAAAGTATCTGTGAAAGTAATTCTTCAGTTGAATTGGAATGTAATGACCTTCTAGTATTCTTTTTTTATTATTTCAACATATTATGGGGGTACAGATGTTTAGGTTACATATGTTGCCCTTTCCCCCATCCTCTGCAAGTCCGAGTTTCAAATATGTCCATCCTTCGAGTGGTGCGTATTGCACTCTTTGTGTATGCATATACCCGTCCCCTTCTAGTATTCTTTCCAAGGATTTCAGTGGACACAAAATTTCTGCCATAGAGATAATTTCTCAGTAGACTTGATCTTTCTGTGGGACAGAATGTGACCTTTTTTAATGCATGATTTATCCTAGAAGTATCTGGGTTGGTAAACATTTTGGAATGTGAAATGCGGTTATGAACTTCTGCTTGCGAAAACACTGAGTAGATGACAGGTTAAAAGGTATTTTCAATCTGGTGCTGATCCAGATTTTAAAACTTACTAAAGGGACTGAACTCAGAATTTAAAAAGTTTTCTTCTAATCTGAGTATCACACCAGGTGCTAAACATGTTGACTCAAGTAGAAAATTGGGTTCTGTGTCATGAAATTTTAAAGCTAGAAGGAACCAAGATTTTAAAGTGCATTTCCACGTCTCACATATAAGTAACTGAAGTCTACATAGATTAAAACAAGTTGTCCAGTAATCATAGTGATCATGCATAACATTTGGCTCTGAAAACTTTTTTGATAAATCAAGAGCTAAGATATCCACCTAATTTGCAATATAACCACACACATATACTAGACTACTTCAAATATTTATCTGGTCATTGTTTGTCGTTCAGTTGTGGCTAGTTACCCTTCGTCCTATATAAATAAAGATGAAGTTTCTTAGGGTAAGAGAATGGCATTAAGGAGCCATGTCCTAAGTGAAGAGATGCACTATTTTCTTTGCAATAACTCTTTGAATATTCTTACATGAAAGAATTTCACTAAAACAAAACAATACTATTTTAGTTCACTGATGTTAAAGCATATAAAGTTTCACACTGACGTTTCAATGACTGACTTAGGTGATCATGTGTAACATTTTCTTTGTTTTAAATGGTGAGGGTTAATTATTTCCTTTAGGCAGTCTATCTGCAATTTGGGTAGCTGCCTCTAGGAAAGTGGTTGCCAAACATGGTCCTCTCCCTCCCATTAGCAGCATCGGCATCACCTGGGAACTTGTTAGGGATGCAAAATCTGCAGTCCTGCCTCAGACCTACTGAATCGGAAACTTGGGGAGGGGAGGTGGGAGCCCAGCAATCTATTTTAACTGCCCTCCATGTGATTGTGATGCGCACTCAAGTTTGACAACGGCTGCTCGGGGAGAACCATGGCGTTGGTTTATGAAAACAAAAGTCTGCTGACTTTGATGTTTTAATCTCTTTTCTGCTAAATGAATGATGTTGCAAAAGCTTAAACTGTGTCTCTTTGTAAAGGAGAAATACGAAAAATGTGAAGACTTCCCTTTTCAGATTTTTAAATTCCTTCCTTATGTTCCTTTCTTTGTGGATTCAAAGATTGCTTTCTTATCACTTTCTTCTTTGTGTGAGTGTGCACAGACTCCTACACAGACTCACCGGGTTGCTAGCCTCCGGCCCACGTTTATTTCGCCCGTATCCTAGCTGCAGCCCCTTGGCTTCCTTACCGGAAACTGTCCGTCTCCCCTTGCGGTTGGTTCTCTGACTGGTTCTGCGACACACAGCTATCAGCATTGTTCTAAGAAGCCCCGCAAAGCCCTTACCCAGACACCAGTGTCATCAAACTTCATTACTAGGATGTTCAACATTTCTTCCCATTAGTGATGTGAAACGTAGAAAGCCTCACTTGAATTTCTTGAACATGGCAATAATGAAGCTCTGAAGAAATAGTCAAGGGATTGGGCTAATTAAAATGCAGCAGGGCACTGAAGTAGAGGTAACTGCAGCTTGCTACGCCCTGTCTCTGGTAATCAGCCGTCCCCGGTTCCCCCACGCTAATTGACAGGAGATGCAGGGCCCCTTGAGTGTGCGCACAGCACACGTTAATGGAGGCAGCACTCGCTGCTCTTCCTGCCTGACTCGTCTCATTATCGACCTTGAACTGGCAGAGGTCAGAGGACGGTGCTGCTTTCATCAACATGACAGGTGTCTGAGGAGCTTCTCTCTGTAGTCTAACAATCTGGCAGTTGTCTTGTCCTGTACATGAATTAGTGATCTGATGCTTGAGGTATGATGGATAAAAAGAATCCGTCAGCTCTTGGTAAGGGATGTAGCTCCGGGCATCTGTATTAGCCCCACCACTAACACAGACTGCAAGGTGTGTATTGCAGGGATGCCTTTTTTTGTTCTCTGCAGAGAAAGAGTAAGTCTGTTTGTGGTCATTACATCAAAAGAGCATTTTCCTAGAAACTTGTCATCTATGGAAAAATATTTCACCAAGGTATTAACATTCACAAGTCAATTTCTTTCTACCAAGTAGACATTGACTTCTGACACTTTTCCAGTGTGGGCATAATGATAATGATAATGAATGTTCTTTGAGAAGACTTAAAATCAATTAGTAATATCTCCTGAGCATCCCTCATGTGCTAAAGATGAATATAGACACTACGTAGGATGCAAGAGATAGAAGGTGGTACATGGCAGCATATATATGATATACACCAAGACATGCAAAGCATAAATACATTACAAAAATAAAGAAGGTATTCAAAGAAACATATGTGTAAGCATCTATTTATGTAAAGGGAATGTGAAACACAGCATCCTCGCTTGACAAAGATATGAGAACATTTATAAGCAACATTCAAATGCGGTACCTTCTTGTGGGTGAGCTGCAGACCAGAGCAGTGAATTGGATGGGTGAATGAAGGAGAAAAAGACATCTTAATTAGAGAAAGATTTGTGTGCTGCTGAGTTGATCCAGTTTTTCAAGGAGATGAAGGATACAGACAGAAAAAAGGAAAAGACGATAATTTCTATCAGAGGCAAAATCCTGATACTGAAGGGAAAATAGTATTTTGAATGTTTCTCATTGTCACTGAGTACACTTTCCTCCCTTGTCCACTTGTAAAATTCCTATCTGGTAACCAATTCCACTGCAGAATTAACCACCCCGTTCAAATTTCTCTGAGTCTATTCCGAGAAGCAAAGTCGATCATTGCTGCTTCTTTGACATTTGTCCATGTAGCGGGTATTTTTAGTGTCATCTGTGTTGCAGTGGGTGATAACTCTTTGTTCCCATGCCTATCTTTATTGTGTGATACAACAAATATTGAATCACACAACGATACATCATACCACTGTGTGATTCAATATATCATGGTAAAATTGGAGACAGAGCAGGGACTTTGGAATCAGATGCATTGGGGTGAAAAGTAGATCTTTACCTTTGGGGATTTGTTTGTTCTAGGGTGATTTACTTAATACCTCTAAGCCTCAGTTCCCTCATCAGAAAATTGGGGGTAATAACATCTAACTCATAGGGAGGTTTTGGAGATTATATAAGGTAATTATATTCAGGTTCTCAGTAAATACCAGTTCTGGTCACTGCCTCTATCTTATTCCAACTAGAACGTTTACAATCCCAGAGGATAGAAATTGTGTCTTACTCATCTCTATAGTCTCATTATTTAATACTGTATCTGGCATAAACAGGTGTTCAATGAAAGTTTTCTGAATTAAACCAAGTTGCTTAAAATATTCATGTGGACTGATTAAATTATTCAAATTGACTCCAATTTATTTCATGGACTTGGAAGAATTTATTGTCCGCATTATCTGCTGTTCTTTTTACCTTTATTTTACTAGATGTATGGTTTGAGAGTTTTATGGACATTTCAGACTTGTGTTTATCCAGGTCTGAAAATTATTTATTTTGAAAATAAATGTTTCTTCAAAAAATATGGATAAATTGAATTTATATTAACTAATCTGAGACAAAAATAGAATACTTACTCTAAGATTTCTGTTCTTATACTTAAAGATAGCTATTATATTTAATGTATATATGGATATAGGGGTAAATGTATGTAATAGTAGAGAAATTTGAGTATTGTTTTAACAACATAGTCATAATACAGGAGCTATATACTTGTTCCATTGATGTTTTCACATTTGGGAAATTTCTAAAACATCTCTTTTGAAATAATATTCAGAGCTTGTATAATATCCTTAAAAATTTTTACTGTGGTAAAATACACGTAACATTTACCATCTTAATCATTTTTAAGCATACAGTTCCACGGCATTAAGTACATTTACATTGCAACCATCCCCACCCAGAACTCTTATCATCTTGCAAAACTGAAACTCTATATCTATCAAATGATAATCCCCATTGCTTCCTCCTGAAATCTCTGGTAACCTCTAATCTACTTTCTGTTTCTGTGAATCTGACTACTCTAGGTATCTCATGTGAGTGGAATCATATAGTATTTGTTCTTTCGTATCTGGTTTATTTCACTTAGCATGATGTCCCCAAGGTTGTTGAGCATGTTTTCAACATGTTCATTTATATTGTAGCATGCGTCAGGATTTCCTTCCTTTTTGAGACTGAATAATAATATTCCAGTGTATGTGTATACACACACACACACATGTACATGCATACACACACCACATTTTGTTTATTCATTTATCCATTAAAGGACACTTGGGTTGCTTCTAATCTTTTCGTTATTGTGAATAGTGTTGCTAAACCATGAGTGTATAAATATCTCTTTGTGTCCCTGCTTTCACTTCTTTTGGATATATATACAGAATTCCAATTGATGGATCATATGGCAGCTCTACTTTTAATTTTGAAAACCCCTCTACTGTTTTCAATAGCAATTGGCCATTTTACATTCCCACCAATAGTGCATAAGGGTTCTAATTTCTCCACATCCTTATCAAGACTTGTTATTTTCTATTTTTTTCCTTTGATAGCAGCCCTCCTAATGGGGTGTGAGAGAGCTTGCATAATATTCTTTGGATTATCTTTGGTGGTCTTTATTTTTGAGAATATATTTGATTATTACAACAAGCCGATGATTATTTGTAGTCAATTTACTAAATAATATCATGGTAAAGTGTGACTGTGAAAACCTTAAAAATACAACTTGCTATGGTCTGAGCATTTGTATCCCCCCAAATTTATGTACTGAAATGCTAACCCCCAAGGTAAGGTAATGTTATTAGGAGTTGGGGTCTTTTGGGAAGTGATATGTCATGAGGGCTCTGCCTTTAATTAGATTAATGCCCTTATAAAAGAAGCCACAGGAAGCTGCCTTGTCTCTTCCACCATGTGAGGATGCATCAAGAAGATACCTCTGCAAAGCAGAAGATACTGAGTCTGCAGACACCTTGATCTTGGACTTCCTGGTCTCCAGAACACTGAGAAATAAATTTCTGTTGTGTATAAGCCACCCAGTCTATGGTATTTTGTTATAATAGCCTGAATATCTTGAGATACAACTCATATACTCTTTAAGAGTCAAAACTATTTCAAATCATGTTTCTTTCTTGCCTCCCTTCCTCCCTTCTTTCCTGCTTTCCTTCCTGATTGATTCAGTTCAAAGCTTTAGATGAGGCTAAGCCGAGCAGTCACCTAGGTCTCAGAGTAGTGGGTAGCATACTCTGGCATAAAGTCAGAGCCTGAGTACGGCATCATGCTATGGGTGTGACAGTGGGAGAGGCCCAGTGCAGGATCGTGTCTTCTGAATGTCTTTTGAGCAGGGTGGGGAAGGCATCTACATGGCATCAAACACACTGGAGTGTCCAAGGTCAGCATCTGCATGATTTGGTGGTGGTGGTGGTGATGGAAGATCAACCACATTTAAAGGGGATTGATCCAATAGGTAAATATGTTGAGGGTAATGGAAGCTAGTTGCTCACTGTCAGAACCAAGAGTTAAAATTTGGAATGAAAGAAAACAAAAATGAATGACCTAAGATTGGATTGTAATTGGTGGTAACCATGTGAACTCATAGTTTTCAATGTGTATAAGTAGTGATGGAAATAAACACACATGTGAATGTGTCTGTGAGGTGCTGTGCTGTGTCAGGGCCTGGGAACGCCGACACCCTAATAGCAATGAGAACAGCCAGCACCCAGATCATGGCTTGTAAATCCCTTTCTTCACTGCAAGGAAACAGAGCTCTTTGGAGAAATGACTGATTTCAGGGTAGGAGCAAGGAAAGTATAAGGTGAACGTGGAATATTTTGTTGTACCACAAAGTATGGAAGTGCTTAAAGAATGATAGAGACACATCAAAGAGTGATGGAAGCCAACTCAAAAGGGCTCTACCAGCTAAGCCTGAGACAATTTGAGCAGCAAAGTAAGAAATGATTGTCATATTATAACCAATTGAATAAAATAAAAGTCTGTGGGCTCATACTGTTATAAATGAATCAAAGAATAATATATAAGGAAAAGAAAAAGCTTTTTTGTGGGGGGGGTCATTGCCAATTAATAAGTATAGAGAAAATTATGAAGTTAGAAAATGATCACTTGGCAACTATCACAGTGATAATTAATTCAATCCAGAAACACTGATGGATGCTAAAACTCATGGGTGCAAGCTTGATGAGGAACTGGATTTTCACAGACTCAGAATATTTCCCCTCACATATATTTTACTTATAGGATAAAGTAGAAACTTTACAATGCAGAAAACCTGGCAAAAAAAAATAACATGGTCTGAGTGGTCAAAGCCAGCGTCACAGTAATATAACACAGCAATATCACGTGCCACATGTAAAGCAGCGAGACAAACCCAGCATTACTTCTGTGCTGATCTTGCCAGAAATGCATAATCTGAACCGAATCATGAAGGAAGTCTGGAAAACTTAAATTAAGGGACATTCTACAAATAACTGGCCTATAATCTTCAAAAGTGTCAAGGACTTAAAAATTCAGGAAAAACCAAGGGACTAGTCCAGATTAGGTTACGGAACAGACATGACAATAAAAGGTGCTTTGTTTACCAGGGTAGATCTTCTGTTTAGAAAGAGACTCACTGACTAACTTTATTGGAGTCTGTGAATCAGATTGTAGTAATATAACAATGTTCTGATTTGCATGGTTGCATTGTGGTTATGAGACAGAATGTCCTTATTGGTAGGGATTAAATACTAATATAGTCAGTGGTGATGGAGCCTTATGTCAGCAACTTACTCTTAAACAGTTCAGGAAAAAAAGTTTATTTGTTCAATTTTTGTAATTTTTAAAAAAATTAAAAAGTAGATATAGAAGAATGTAAAAATGCAATGGTGGTAGCTTCATTAGGAAATGAAGTCTCTAATGAAGACTAGTTTGAAGACAACAACATTTAGGATGTAACTGCTCAAATATCCTTAAAAATGTTATTTGTATTCAAATGTCACTGCTCTCTTTTCTATGATTTTTGAGAGATCAATAGCTAAGGAGAAAAACCATGGATAAAATAAACCAAAAGCAGACTAAAAAAAATACAACCAACGGAGACCATCTAAGTCACGTTGATATCAGGCACCCTCTAGTAGAATGCGGTGAGAATGATGCTTCATCTCCATGGTGTACTTCCCCTGGAACCACAATTCCACTCCAGTCATGAGGAAACATTGAAAAAAAAATTGAGAGACATTCTACAAAATGCCTGACCAGAATGCTCTTTGGAAGTGTCAAAGATATAAAAGATAAAGAGAGACTGAGAAATTATCACAGATTAGAGGAGCCTAAAGAGAAGTCACTAGATGTGATTGTCCTGGAAGAACAAAAGGACATTAGTAGAAGAACTGGTGTAATCTGAATAAAATTGTAGTTTTATTCATAATATTGGATAGATTTTAAATACTTACTTTTGGTAAAATTACCATGGTTACATGAAACATGAATGTTAGCAAAGTTGAGTGAAGAGTATATGGGAATTCTCTGTAATCTCTCCACACTCTTCTATAAAATTATTTCAAAATAAAAAGTTAAAAAGTATATAATCATAGAAAAAACAAACTTCTGAAAAATATTTAATGTTTAGTCTCTCAAACATGCAAGTATAAAATGCCAATGGGATATATTTATATTATTAATTAGCCAATGTATATGTGGCTCTACTATTTTGACCTACAATGACAAGAAAGGTGTATAGACTCAGTCTATCACCAGAAATAACAGAAACTTAGGGTTGTCTTATTTCTTGAGGCAGATGACAATATAAATATTTCCTTTATACTGATCCTAGTTGGTCTTTCTTTTAGGATTGAGCCCAGTCCCCCTATAATACTTTGTATGGAATTCTATCTCCCCCTTCCATCATTGTTTGGATCTCTGCTTAATCCTGCTGCTGCCTCTTGCATCCAAACAGGCAGACGCAAGCACTCTGGGTGCTCACATTGTTTAGACTCATAAAAAAAATAAATTACTTAAATATATCTTTTGCTAATTAATTTTTTGTCTCTCATAGCATAACATTGAAGCATATTCCCATTCTGGAAGACCTTCTCTTAGGAGCAAGAACAAGGAGAAACAAAGACGGTGAAGGTGATAGAAAACTTCATTGTGTCATGAACCTGAACTTCCTTGCTGGGTGGAGACTGGCCCACTATTGAGGGGACATTCTGTGAATGGGAGTGAGAAGAATTAGATTTTATTTTCTAACGTCAAAATAACAATAACAAAACCAATGGATACTCTAAATCAAGGAATGCAAGCAGAACCAAAAAAAAAAAAACCAAAAAAAACAAAAAACCAAGAAGAAACAAAATAATAAAGAGCAACTCTGGAAAGCTAAAGCCCAAGAAGCCTGGAAGAAAATCGGGAAGGAGGTAGAACTGTACAGTCGGCTGGCACTGGAGAGCTCCCTGTGAAACTGGCTTGCCCGCATTGCTAGAGGCAGGGTAAAAATCACTCAACATTTTTGAAATGCAATCTGAAAACGTGCACCAAAACCCATTACTATGTTTCAGCCTTTTATCTCCACCCTTCCACATCTGTGAGAGTAGTTTAATTAAATACTAATTCAAAATACAGAAAAATAAATTCATCACTGTATGATTTATAACATAAAAAATGGAGTAAATGTAAAAGTGCAACATAAGAAAAACAACTAAATGAACCCAATAGCATATTACGAAAGCATGAAAGATGATAACTGTAAAGATGGAAACTTTACAGTTGGAAAAGTACCCTCTCAAACTGCATTGCCCAGGACGGTGGTCACTAAACTCACTGGACTAGTGGACACTGGAAATGGAGCTTGGCCAAATTGAGATATACAAGTAAAGGACAATGGACACTGGATTTCAAAGACTTGGTATGAAAAAAAGTAAAATATTTCATTAACAATTTTTATATTGATTACACATTGAAATGATAATATTTTTGATATGTTGGGTTAAATAAAATATATTAGTAAAATTAATTTCACCCATTTAAAAAAAATTTGCACTTATATATTTGGCTTGCATCATATTTCTCTTGGAAAGTGCTGGCTGGTCTAGACTGTGAGTCCCTTGAAGACAGGATTTAATTCTTGATTATCATGTGAACCAGGTGTCTCGAAAAACCCATTGTTCATAGTTCATTTTCATTAAATTGTGTTAACCACCTAATAAATAAATGATTATAACATTTATTTTAAAAGGCATGCAATTGCATGCACATTAAGCTTACACCTATGTAAAATATTTATTTTAGGAAAAAGACAAGAAGGTGATACACAAAATTGAAGATGTTGATTTTCTTGGTATGGAGTGATTGTGGGTAACTTGTCTTAGTTTTGAAACTTTCTGTAATTTTCTTCTTGTAATCTAAAGGATTTTTTTCTTCTTTTAAAAAAGTGAACACAGGAATTGTGGGTTTGTTTGCTTGTTCATTTGCTTTTTGTTTGTTATGGGGACAGGAAGACACATATATAAACAAAATCTTCAAAGACATCAATCTGTGGCAAATTCCAATGGTCTCTCTAATGCGGGGAGGATGTATCTCTTATGGTGCCTGGAGGGGTGATTTCTGAGGGTCGTAGTGCCGCATGGCTAATAGCGGCCTGCTCTTGGTGCTGGGCAGAAACCTCTTTGGCCCAGAGCAGGTAATGAAGATTTTATATTCTCCATCTTCTGTGAGGAGCTGCAGTTATTTTTCAAGGTCAGGTCAAAGAGCATCCTGAGGATGAGTAATAACAGTCCTCTAAGGGCTTTCCATCTTGGCAATGGTTTATAACCATGTAAAGCTGATAATAAAATAATTCCAAAATAAATAAACAGTGGGTGCATAAGTGCCCTCAGAGATCAGTAAATCTGAGCATGTAAGCTGTTGGTGGAAAGACCAGATAAAACTTCTTCCTTCTAATATCCTGGTGCATTAAAGAGGATAGAAGCACCATATCGGGGCCCCAAGAAAAACAAAAACTTTCTTTGGCTAGAAAAGCAAAGCAGCTCTCACACGAAGGCAGAGCGAAGTTCCTGACCATTTAAAAAATTCTACACTGTGACGAATTTCATTGATTCAAGAGATATTTGTGGAGCTTCTGTTATGTGCTAGGCATAGTTTTCAAGGCTGAAGATACAGCAGCAAGCAATGCTTGCGAAATTCCATTGCTTTATGGTATTTATGTTCTTGCGGGATAAATCAAGGCAACAAACATACATAATTTAATATATAGCATGTAAGATGACTACAAGTACTCAGGAGAAAAGTAAAGCCGGGAATGAGGGCACAAGACAGAATGGGAGAGAGGGGTGTAATTTTATAGTGGGTAGCTGGGGAAGGCCTCTGAGGAAGTGGTATTTGAGGAAAGAAAACCCAAAGGAGGAGGGAATAAAACATGTAGATTTTTGGTAGAAGAACATTTCAAGAAAGGGGAGAGCAGGTGCAAGAGCCCTGAAGCAAGAGTTTGCCTGGCATGTTTCGAGGAACAACAAAAAAACCGGCGAGACAAAGGAAAGAGAAACCAAGGGGCGGTAGGAGAAGGAGACTTGTCTGTCCGCGGGTCCTGACTGTGCAGTATTTTCTAGAGCATCACAAGGACTTTGGCTTTTACTCTGGGTGAGACAGGAAGACTGTAGGATTTTGAGTACAAAAATGAGATGACTGACTTACACTTTACCAGGATCTGAGTTCAGAATAATTAAACAGGGAGACCAATTTGGAGGCTTTTGCAATAAGAAAGAAATTGCGGAGGCTTGTGTCAGGTCATGCCAGCAAACGTTGGATTTTGGATATAACTTGAAGGCAGATCTGACTGGTCTTGTTGACTCACTGGATATAGGGTTTGAATAATGATACCAGATATTTTGGCTCAAGCCCCTGGGAGGATGGGTTTTACCATTTGCCGGTCATATGAAGAGCTGGTGAGGATGTGGAGAAACAGGAACTCTCGTGCACACTGCTGGAGGTAACGTAAAATGGCACAACCACTTTGGAAAACAATTTGGTCATTTCTTACATAACTAGAACATATGCTTACCGTACGACCAGTCGTCCCACTCCTCAATATTTACCAAAGTAAAATGAAGATTTATGTTCACACAAAAACCTGCACATTAACTTTTATAGCAGCATTATATTTAATCACAAAAACTTGGAAACAGCCCAAAAGTCCCTCCCCTGGGGGATGAATTAACAAACTGTGTTTATTGATTCACTGAAATATGGCTAAGTAATAAAAAGGAACAAATTACTGATTAATGCGAAAACATGGATGCTCAGCGAAAGAAGCCAGATTCAAAAGGCTGCACACCATGTGACTCTGTTTCATGACGTTCTGGAAAAGGTAGACCACAGAGACAGAAAACAGTGGCTGCCAGAGCTGGTGCTGGGAGGGGGAGGTTTGACTACAAAGGGGCAAAAGGGAATACTTTTGGAGTGGTAGAACTGTTCTATGGCTTGATTGTGGTGGTGGTTACACATCTGTGTTTGTCAAAGCTTGTAGAACTATACAATAAAAGAGGGCAGCGTGTATATAAATTATGCCTTAATAAATAATGGGATAAAAGGGAAATAGGACCGTGAGGGACATTTTTAGGTGAAAGAAATAATAGCAAGATGGCATGTTGATGGGAAAGAAGTGGTAGAAAAGGGAAAAGTGGTGTTGAGATAGAAAGGGGAGGAAATTGAGCAATATCTTGGAACAGGTTAGAGAGGATGGGAGCTCATGAACAAGGAGAGGAGTTGACCTCTGGGGGACCTTGCCAGGGGTACTTCATCCAGCCTAGCCTGAGAGCAGGCAGCAGGTATGGGCAGAGAAGATACGGGCAGAGGTGCAGATCTGTAGTAGATGTGATGATGCTGAGAGCTTTCTAGTATTTTTCTTGAATCCCTTTGTTTTTCTTGGTGAAGTAAGAAGGAAGCACATTAGCTGAGATTGATGATATGGGAGAAGTGTTGGAGGTTTGAGGAGACAGGACAAGATAGGAAATAATTGTTTAGGAGAGTGAGGAATAAATTACTAGGAAAATATAGTAGGCTTGCCAGGAGTGTTAAAGTCTACCTTGACATTCCTCGTGAATTTATAGCAACATTAGAACGAGGTTGCATGTTCTCCTCCAGCTATGAGTGTAGGTATGGAGTAGGCAAAGAGTTGGATTTAGTCAGGATTGGGGTTTAGCCAAATGAATATGTTGATAATTGATGCAATTAATAAAATTTTATATTAAGGCAAAACAGGAGGTGGTGGTAGTGTGATGTTCTTTTTCCAGATTGATTTTTTTTTTTCATTTGAAGTCTGAATCTCTATTCAAAAAAAGCCCTGGGCAAACTTGAGAAATGAAGCAGATTTCTGAGCATTCTATTTCGCCAACTTCACCCACACACCGGGGTGTGCTAGAGCCTGCCCGTTCTTGCTTAAGGAAGTTGATTGTTAAATTATCAGGAATTTTGCAAGCCAGTTGTTAAAGACAGTTTAAATTTGGTTGTGGTGGGAGTATTTACACCACACAAATCAGTAAATGCTATAAATCTTCAGGGAACCAGTTGTTAACCACTGGCCACACTCCTGCCTTTTGGGCCTTTCTGTCTGAATTTAGTGGCCTCTAAGGCTATTGTTTCATGGTCTGTGCTAGCCTGGTATCCACAGGAAGAAACTGCTAAGCCTTCCTCAATGTGGGCACTCACTCATCTTGTTATTTTTCCTTCCCTGCTTGCTCATACTACCTGGCCGAACTCATTGATTTATACTATTGTGCCACAGGTAGAGGAGGCTTGGGGTGTGTTCCAGGCAATTTGTGACATTTTAACAAAGACTTTCTGGAGACTTTGCTGGTTAGATTTTCAGCATTGGTAAAAATTGTCAAGAGGCAGCACCGTGTCAGATTGGTAGGGGAGAAGGTTGGGGCTAAAGGAACCTTTCAGCATATCTCAGGAGTATTTCCCTGACAATCTTACAACACAGAACTGCTTTGCACACTGATCAAATCCACTTAAAGAAATTTTCCAATTCCAGTCACTTCCTCTGTGCTCTTTGTTTTTCTTGCTCATTTATCATCGATCACAGATCAAGCAAATATTGATTTGATGGGGTGTGACCATAAACAGGGAACTAGAAAAAAGACTGTGGTTGTCCTGAGCCTCTGAATTGTACACATGTGGTTTGGCTCCACAACAAGATGTACCATGGGAAACTCATGCTCAGTTTGTGCAAAAGGCTTCTTATGCTTCTCCAGTTCATACCCACTCCTCCTTCAGCAGTCCACGCCTCCATGGTGACTCCTGGAAGTCCCAGGTGCTCATGCCAGAAATCGGAGCCATTCTTGATAGCCCTTCTCCTCTGCATGCTACCTTCACTGGAGACTGGCATTCTAGCTCCCAAATAAGTCTGAACTCTCTCTGTGGTTATCATCTGAACTCAGGTAGAGGTTGTGTCCCTCTCAAGCCACTGGCTAAGCCTTCTAATTATTCTATTATCCCTTCATTCCCCTCTGTGACAACAACAGCAAATAGAGTACATTTTAATAAGCACATCAGTTCTGTCCATGCTCTACCTTTAAACTCCACCGACTGCATTCCAGTCTCTCCCTCTGTGACTGTCCAACTATCTCTCCATCCATTGCAGTCTCACCGATGATGTATCATCCAATGACCTTTTGTTTCCTCCTTGTGCCAGGCTCATTCCTGATCAGTCTTCACCATTGGTGTTCTCTCTACCAGAATGCTTTTCCCCAACCTCTTCATTTGCCAAATTCTCCTCTCCCTTCAAGTTTACAAGTTAATTTCCTCACAGACATTCTCCTTGACCCCAGAAACTTAAACTGTTAATTAGTTTCTCAGGACTCCGTAATTCTCTTTCAAAACATTTATTAAAATTGTAATTATACATTTATTATTTTAAGGTCTTTTGACAATGACATCTACCTTTATATTTCTGACCATTCTAATTATTCTTTTTTTTTCTTTTGTAATCTTAATAAAAGTAAGGACCTTGTCTCTTTTGTTTATCACTTACATCCCCAGCGCCTTCCATGGCACTTGACATAGAGTAGGAGATCAACTAATTGAATAAATGAATGAAGTACAAGACATTAAAAAGAAGAACATTCTATTTAATACGTGGGGGAAACAGAACACCAGTTAAAAAGCATTGGTATAATTAGAAAATAAAAGCAGCATATAACAGGCCCTTAAGTGTATGCTGGAAAGGAATTTAGCAATCAGCCCACCATTGTTAAAGGAGGAAACTGAACCAAGATTGTCTGTGATTTGCTGTCACACAGCTAACAGGTAACAGAATAATAGGCAGGCCCAGATACCATGATTACAAGCCCTGTGCTCTCTACAATAAACAATTCAACTTTTGTAGCTCCAAGGAAAGCTAAATGATAATGAAGTAACTGGATTTTGTGTTAAATCCTTCATTTCCACAGGAATATGGAGAGGGTCATCCTGAAATACACCCCATGTCAATTTAGCCAGGTGTTCTGGAAGCTCTAGTAGATTCTGATGTAATTTCAAAGGTGAGTTGTACTGGTATCTTCTTCCACTAATGGATTTTTTTACACATTTTACATTTATTTGTCCATAAATTTTACATCATTTAATTTTTGCTGCTAGGCTGATATTTGCATCAGTGGATTTTAAAATATGTATGATCTACTTAGTGATTATGTCTTTCCTTTAATTGTTCCTAATTTTCACTGCTTGGGAAACAAAGGTTAAGAGAGGTAGTCTAGGAGTGTGGAAGGAGCACACAGGTCATGAATCTTGGGTTTGATTACTGACTCTGCCCTCCGAATATTTGTTCTTTTACTTCTAAATTTCAGGGGTATTAATACCTACCTTGGAACATAATTGTTGTAAGGTGAAATGAATTAATTTATGTAACAGGACTGACACATAGAAGCATAATCAATTAGTATTAGTTCTATTTCTAGCCTAGCATTTCTAGATTTGGGGAACAAATTATTTTACTAATGTGTCTATTATGATTCTAGTTTTGATCATGAATCTTTCAGTTCAAACTTCTCAAATGGCAAGGCCCTAATATCTTTAGTTTCTGCCTTCATCATGTCATCTCCCTTTATATTTCTGACCATTATAATTGTTCTTTTTTGGCATTCTTTGCTACTGATGTACCCTAATAATATCTCACGCAGTATTCCAGGTTTGGGCCACCAAATTTTAATAGGTGTAGGTTACAGATTTTGGTGTCTTTGCAGATTAATTGTTGTAACTATCAAGAAGGAAAATTTCATAAAATTGATAAACTAGGGATTTTGTCCATTATTCCTTAGTATTTAATGATCATCTATTTTGAACATAAATTAGGGCTGCCAGATTTAGCAAATAAAAATACAGATGCCCAGTTAACTGAATGTTTTGTATTATATTTGGAAACTCTAATATAGATAAAAGCTGTTCTCTATATAAGAAAGAAATTAAAATGTGGTTTCTACCCCAAGGGAATTTTTATGCAAGATAAGGGTGTAGCCGTAGACTTGGAGATAGGCGATGGGCAATCCATGGGAAGAAAGAGATACAAGTCGATGGTGTATTAGTTTCCCAGGATTGCTGTAACAAAATACCACAAATTAGGTGGCTTAACAGAACAGAAATTTTATTTTCTCACAGTTCCAGAAGTTAGAAGTCTGAAATCAAGGTCTGAAATCAGGGTTGGTTTATTCTGAAGGATCTAAGAGAGAATCTATACCATGCTTCTCTCCCAGTTTCTGACAATGGCC
The DNA here is from genome assembly GCA_963575035.1 of Avahi laniger. NCBI lineage: Eukaryota > Metazoa > Chordata > Mammalia > Primates > Indriidae > Avahi > Avahi laniger. The sequence continues at coordinate 60,916 of CAUYSK010111669.1, forward strand.
AGCAATCCTTGGCTTGTGGAGGTACCACTCCAATATCTGCCTCTGCCTTCCCCTGATGTTCTTCCTAGGTGTCCCTGCTCCTTTCCTTGTAAGGACGCCAGTCACGTTGGATTAGCGTCCACTCTAATGATTTCATCTTAACTTGATTACATCTGAAAATCCCTGTTTCCAAATAAGGTCACATTCAAAAGTTCCAGGGGTTAGGACTTCAACATATCTTTTTTTGGAGGACACAATTCAACTAACAACACATAATTTGGGTATTGAATATCATAGAGTTCAGAGAAGGGGCAATTAGTTGTGAGATGAAATGATGAAAAAGGCCCATCACAACAATTAATTGAGATGGACTTGTAGGCTGGGTAGATGTTGTTAGAGAGGATGACAAGGGCTTGGAGTGGATGATGAATGAGAGGATAGGGGAGAAACTCATCTTCCAGAAATGAAGATACTTGCTGTAATTGACTAAAGACAATAGCAGTCATGCTACAGACTCTGAGAAAAGCAGCAATAATTAAACTTCTTCAGCTCAGAAAAGCAACAGTGTCATTATGAGGCAGATTTTATTGGCGTCCAAGGTTCCTTTCATCTCTAACATTCAGGTTGCTCAGGGCTAATTTGGTTTTGGCACCAGCTCCAGAGATACTAGAAGGACAAGCCTGGGAAATTACTACAGGCAAACTTTGTGCTCTTTAGGCACTAAGCCCACTACCTTAGAATCCAATTTTGGGGGCTGTATGTAAAATTAAGCATTTACGTAAAATAAAGTTTAAGATACAAGCAATTAGTACATTAGGCTGTTATTTACTCAATAGAGATGATTAAACTTACCAATTGTATCAGACACATCCCTTTAGCAAAGTTGGTCTGGATGAAACAAAGCCCAGATAAAAGTTCTAAGCTTTGTTTCTTGTGTGTATAATTTTGTGAGTGTGTCACACTATGGCATATCATAGTGGGTTGTCAGTCTCCTCCTGTTCTGTTGATGTGGCCTCCTTTGGATACACACGGAAGTTCTCACATTTCCCCCCTATAGTTAGTCAATTAAATCAACTTTATGCAAAGCTTATTTTATATCACTTTATCTTAGTGTTGACTAAATTACTGAACTGTTACAAGTCTAGAGTTTTCTTCTAGTTGATGTTTCAAAAAATAATTTGAAAGAAAAGAGGAAATCTAACAATTGGGAAGAGCTGTTATCCATTTGTGATCAAGTTACCTCGTTACCTCGTTGCCCAGCTGTTTCCCACTGGTAGTCACCAACAAGGGGGCACAAACATAGAGAAGCTCTCCTTTTGTTATGTTGTAATACTTAAGTTCTGCAATTTGGGTTTGTCAGGCTAATAGCCACAGACCTATGTATTTCCTCCTAGTCACCTTTAGACTCAGATAAGCTTCACAAGGCTGGGGTTTTGGAGACTAAAAAGGTGAAATTTACTCAGTGAGCAAATAAAGATTTGCCTACTTTCCATTCAGTTTACTTTTCTTTAGGTCATTTTTAAAAATTAAAATTTTTCTTAAAGTGGTGAACATTCTCAAATGGAAACCAAAGATGAGTAGGAGTAGCTGTATTTATATCAGATAAAACAGACTTTAAATCAAAAACAGTAAAAAAAAAAAAAGCCAAAGAAGGTCATTATATAATGATAAAGCGATCAATTCAACAAGAGGATATAACAATCCTAAATATATATGCATCCAACACTGGAGCACCAAGGTTAATGAAACAAATATGATTAATATAAGACCTAAAGGAAGAGATAGACAATAATATAATAATAGTGGGAGACTTTAACACCCTACTCATAGTACCAGACAGATCATCAAGACATTTAAGTCAAGAAAAATTGGCCTTAATTGGACTTTAAACCAAATGTACATAACAAACATTTATGTTCTACCCAACAACCACAGAATATATATTCTTCTCTTCAGCACATGGAGCATAAATGTAAATTAAAGCCATAATGAGGTATCATCTTATATCAGTTAGAATGGCTATTACTAAAAAGTCAAAAAATAACGTATGTTAGAAAAGATGAAGAGAAAAAGGAACACTTATACACTGTTGGTGGGAACATGAATTAGTACAATGTCTATGGAAAACATTATGGGGATTTCTCAAAGAACTAAAATGGAGCTACCATTTGATCCAGCAATCCCACTACGGGGATTTACCCAAAGAAAAAAAATCATTTTATCAAAAAGACACCTGCCCTCATATATTTATTGCAGCACTATTCACAATAGTAAAGATTTGGAACCAACCAAAGTGTCTATAAATGGATGAATGGATAAATAAAATGGGGGAATATATGCAAAATGGCATACTATGCATCCATAAAAAAGACCAAAATCATGTCTTTTTCAGCAACATGGATGGAACTGGAGGCCATTATGTATACATATATATATATTTTTAAAAGTCCAGGTTTTATTTTCCTAGTGACACTTACATTAACCTTGAGATCTGTAACTCATAATATATATTTTTTTTATTTTGGATTATTATGAGGGTACCAACATTATGGTTACACTTTATGTCTTTGTCTCACCCAAGCGAGGGTTAAAGGCACGGCCTTTCCCCCTATAATGCTCCCCATGTCCTTTAGTTGCGGGTTTACCCCCCACATCCTCCTAATCCCGAGAGAGTATTACTGCCATGTGATCACCCTAGTGTCGATCAGTTAGTACCAATTTGATGGCGAGTACAAGTGGAGCCCATTCTTCCGATCTTGTGGTGCCTCACTTTGGATAATGGGCTTAAGTTTAATCAAGGTAAGTACAAGAGATTCTAGATCACTGTTGTTTCTTATGATTGAGTAATACTCCATTGTATACATATACCAAATTTTAATAATCCACTCATGGATTGATGGGCACTTGGGTTGTTTCTACATCCTTGCAATAGTGAATTGTGCTGCCATAAACATTCGGGTGCAGATGTCTTTATTGTAGAATGTTTTTTGCTCTTTTGGGTACATGGAGGAGGCCATTATCTTAAGTGAAACAACTCAGAAACAGAAAGTCAAATAAAGCATGTTCTCACGTATAAGTGGGAGCTAAATAATGTGTATACATGGATGTAGAGTGTGGAATAATAGGCATTGGAGACAGAAAGATGGGAGAGCCAGAATGGGGTGAGGAATGGGAAATTACTTAATGGGTATAATGTATACTATTTGGGTGGTGGTCACACTAAAAGTCCAGAGTTCACCGCTATGCAATATATCCACATATCAAAACTACGCTTATACCCCTTAAATTTATACAAATAAAAAATAAAATGCTGAATATTAACATTTTAATGAATTATTATATTGTTGAAATTTATGAATAGCCTAGTGCAAGAGTTAAATCAATCAAGCAATCGTGATTGAATGCAAACCTAAGCCTGGTTACATATCTGCAACAGATACCAGAAAAGCGTCTGCTGCCTTGGTTGTTTCCAAGTTGGTATGTCTGACTCAGCTGGACTCTCTGGAGTCTGGGACTCCCATTGCACTTCACTCACTGACAAAGCTCCTGGAGTAATCTTTCTGCCAGACAACTTTATTTAAGTCATCTTCCTTCTTGGCAAGAATATTTTCCCTGCTTACTATTTATCAAGTGAAAGATGGTATTTGTCTTTCTAACTTTTGAAGACTTCTACAGGTTCCTTTCTTAACTCCAACTTTCCTAGTTTGTGTTAAGTTGCTACATACCCAGGTTATTTGTGATAGATATGCACATAGCTGGCCTCCTTCTCTGCACAAGAAGGAATAGCTGCACAGGATTGAAAAAAATTCTCTTCTCTCCACAGAACTAAAAAACTTGTTTATTCAAGAACATCTTAAACACATATAAAGGAGAAGGGAAAACAACCCAGAGTACTAGCAGCTAAAGGCAACCATCATTAGTATAGTAGTTTATATCATTTCATTCTTACTGTTTCCTGAATATTTTATTTTGTAAACTAGTTTCAGTTGTATTCTCTCTAAAATGTC
>CAUYSK010111670.1:0-32397 GCA_963575035.1 Avahi laniger
CCCAATTTATTGTAGGTTGTATTGTAAATTGTTTCCCTGAAAAGTAATAAAATTTAAATGTGGTTTTTAGGTATGCTAATGTTCCGGGTTGGCTGAGCATGAATTCCCAACCGGTTATGTGTTGAGGGGCCTGCAAGGAAGCTGTGAGAACGAGTGGGAGGTGGAGATGACAAGGGAAAATAAAAGCTCCCCATTGTTCTAGTTAGAGAAAACTGGGATTTAGGAAACCATGTGGTTTGATGTGACCTGGAGCCTTTGGGGGACATCAGAGGGGAATGGGTGCCTTAACCGTCAGAGGCAGGTTTGGCTGAGAAAGGGCTGAAAGCAGTGAGCAGCCCCTCAGGAAAATTTCTCCAACCACAGAGTAGAAGAGGAGGGAGGACCTCGCAGGCAGGGGCATATTCTCCCCCTCCGGGTGTCTGAGCTTGACTCCTACTGAAGACCCCTGCGGAAACTGGGCAGGATAGGGCAAAGGCGAAAGGCCGAGGCTCCCCCATGGAACATTGTGGAACAGGTGCCCCAGGGGAGCTCATTTTCTTTTAAACCCATCTTCTCACTGATGATGGCAATCAGTGGTAGGATTCACATCCGGTGAATTAGGCAAAGAGTCACATACAGAGATTGGTTAAAACCAAATTGATTTTGTGAAATAGGGAATACCTGAAGCTCCAGGGGCAGATTAATCTGGAAAGTCTTCACAGACTTGGGTTTCATGGTTTTGAATGGAAAAATCCAATTTTCACTGCATTTTGAAGAAAGGCCGGGCCCAGTAGGGATTCCAGAGCAGCTGGGGAGATGCAGGGGATGGAGGAACAGATGGAAGCTGAGGGGTGCGTGAAGATGCTCTGGGAGTTGCTTGGGGGACCAGACAGCAGTGAAGGCCAGTGACATGGGAGAGAGGTTGGAAATGCCTGATTGGCAAGTAAGAGCTTAAGCACAGCCAAGAGCTTCTGCAAGCTTTGGGGAGGGTGACATGGTTTAAAGAAGCTTAAAGGGGCAGTAAGGTGTGAGTGAGGGCGGTGTGCGCTGGGACCGCTCTCAGCCTGCAGGTGCGGGAAGAAGTTTTAGAACAGTGGTGGGAGAGGCCGTGAAATGGGAATGATGCTGAGAGAGAATCCTCAAATTGGTGCAGAACTCCAGGGAAGAGTCGGAGGTGTTGCCGGGTGAGGTTAGTTAAACAGGCAGCATACCAGTGGGTGCATTTGTAACTGCGGCTGGTCCTTGTATTAATATATCTGTAGTATGTAGCACGGTGCCTGCTCATGGTTGGCACCCATGAATTACTTGCTGAATGAATGAATGAGTGAAGAAATAATAACAACTGAAATGTTTTTGAAGTTGCTGGAAAAAATAGTGTGGCAGTTTCTCAAACAATTAAACATAGAATTGCCAGATGATCCAACAATTCCGCTCCTAGGTACCGACCCAAAAGAACTGAAACAGGGCCTCGAACAGGTATTTGTATCCCGATGTTCGTAGCAGCACTATTCGCAGTGGATAAAAGGTGGAAGAAACCCAAGTGTCCAACGGCAGATGAATGGATAAACAAAGTGTGGTCCACACATAAAATGAAATATTCTCAGCCTTAAAAACGAAGGAAATTCTGACAATGTGGATGAACCTTGAAAACATTCTGGTAAGTGAAATAAGCCAGCCACAAAAGAACAAATATTGTATGAGTCCGCTTATACAAGGTACCTAGGGTAGTAAAATTCGCAGACGCGGAAAGTGGTTTAGAGGTTACCAGGGGCAGGAGGTGGGAAGAAATGGGGAGTTGTGGGTTAATGGATACAGAGTTTCAGCTGGAAAAGATGGAAAAGTTCTGAAAACAGACAGTGGTGATGGTTACATCACGCACATGATGAATGTAATGCCATTGAATTGTACACTTAAAATGGGTAAAATGATACATTTTATGTTATGTATATTTTACCACAACAAAAAGAGGCAAAATTATAACCCTCAAATATAGAAAAAATCAAAATGTACTGAGCACGCTCAACAGGCCAACACCTTTCTTAGGCCTCCATAAGCTTCCATTCACCTAGTTCGCAATGACCCTGTGACTCAAGCATTATAGTTTCCCCAGTGAGCACCAGGCCCTGTGCTAGGTACCTTGCACACATGGCTTCTTCTGGGGAAACCCCTGCAAGGTGAGTTATTATGTTGATTTTACAGACGCAAAACTGAGCCTCAGAGACAAATACACGTAGCCAGCGAGGTTACAGTGGGCTGGAACCCAGGCTTGGCTGAGCCCAGAAGCCACGTGGTTTCCATACTCCGTGTCACCTCTTCCAGTGCCTGACAGCCCAGATTAGAAGGAGAACCATAGAGTGGTCACAGAATTCATTCAGGAGGCATGGATTAAGCACTGACTGTATACTCAACTCTGTACTTATTACTAAGAAGACCAGAGAAGGAGAAAACGCTATTCTTGCCCTCATTGAGTTGGCTGAGGTGCACGGGATTACATCACAGGTATCAGTATAAAACTATTTCAGATTGCACAGCACTGACCCCCGTGGGCTGCTGGCTCCAAGGGAAGAGAGTTAGGGTCACGGGGAGAGAGTCTGGAAGACTTCTGAAGTCAAGGCTTCCTAGGACGGAGTCTTTGAGCACATACTATGTCCTTGGTGGTAGAAAAATCCAATTGTGGAAATAGGAATAGTACCGACACAAACTCACAATCCCTTATCTGCGAGTCTGAAATCTAAAGATCTCAAGGAAAAAAGTTGTTTTTGTTTTTGTTTTGTTTTTGTCAATTTGGTGCCAAATCTCATTTAGCAGTGAAATCTGACCTGAGCTGGAGAGGTTATTCGCAGTTTCGGCTTAGGTTCCTCCAAGGGAATGATGATGTGTTTGCTGCAGCGTCATGAATGTGTCTGATTATGGGGTCCTGCCCTGGCACCCATGGGGGGACACATGCTAGAGATGGCCTAAGTACCATATTACCTCTTAAAATAAGAAAAATTCTGATTCCTGGCCCCAAGAGTTTTGGATGAATGATTGTTAACTTGTATTCATTGCATGATAGATGATGTGAAGCAGGCATTTTGTCAAGTGTTTTACCCATAGTACCTCCTTTAATCCTTACAGTAACAGTATGAGGCAGGTCCTTTTGTTATTATTCCCATTTTACAGGTGAGGAAGCTGAGACCAGAGAAGGTAAATAATTTGCTCAAGGCCACAAACTTGTAAGCGATGAGGCCAGGTTGAATCTAAGGTCTTCCTGTTTAGGCACTGGTATCTAGGGGACATCCTTGGGGGGAACAGTTTTAGGATCAAGGCAAAAATGGAAGTCAGACCATGGAGACCCGAGGAGGAAGGAACTGGAGAATGAATGGGACCTCAGGGATGGGTGACCCATCTGGGCATTGACAGGGAGGGGAGGGCAGGTAAGGGCTGGAAGTGACACCCAGATCAGGTCAGTCTGGGTGGGCAGCAAAGGTTGGGGGCTCCCAAGGGGTTGGGGTTCTCGGGGGGAGCCTGGTCTCCCTGTAGCCAAGGCTGCACTTTGGACAGCACTGGGCCCCAGAGAGCCTGGGTCCCCAACCCGGGCCTGTAATTTGTCACCTCTTCCCAGACATAAATGGTCACTCACAGGTCTGCAGCCATTCCCCTTTTTGTTGAAAGAGGAAGCAGCCCCAGCAGGTCCTCTTCACCCACTCTCTGTGGTCTGAAGAAGAGGAACCTGGATCTGATTTGGATTTTTTGAAGAAATCTTGCTTTGATGTGGTCCAATCCAACTTCTTCATTTGCTGGTCTAACTGGGACTGCGGGTGGCTATGCCTCTGTGGGGACCGACCAAGGGGACTCTCTCAGCCAGGGGCTCCCCCCCAGGGCGGAGTTTCCCAGCCGTGGTGACTCCTCGGCTGCCTTTCATTATGTCCACGCTACCGGAACCTTCTCAGGGCAAAATTTAAATAGTGAAATAAACATTCTACAAATACAAACCTGTGGGAAAAAAATGAGCCTATGCCAACCAGTGGACAGTGTGGGCGTCGCAAATTGAGAAAGATAGGAGGACGCTGGGAGATGGGGTCAGCGTCCTGAAAGATCTCAACCAGCTAAAAGGAACGTAAATCTTAAGCACGTAGCTTTTGAAATTGAAATGTAAAAGTACAGGGTGAAGTAGAGGTTGGGGGGAAGGGAGAGGTTGACTCTTCCAGGCAGCGCGGAGGGAGGGCTGACATAGGCGGGGCATGGGAGGAGAAGGGGGTGCCTTTCCACAGGCTGGTCAGTGGGCAGGGTCCTGTCAAACGGGGTTTTAAGGGCCAGGCCAGGAAGGCTGGTAAAATGTGCTGGGACCCTGGGGTCAGTTCACCCTGCATCTTTGCCCTTGAGAGGTCAGGAGAGATCCACATGGCTCAGGAATTCTCCTTGAAGATCCTAAAATGGGACAGAACTAGTTAAGTCAAGACAGCTTCAAAACATACAACCCAGGGACACAGGACCAGAATGGCTGGGTTTCCCAGGAATTTACTCTGTTCAGGTTCCACTGGGGCCTCCCCACGACCCAGTGCATTGGTAGCACTGAGATGCAGCATGCCGGGTGACCCCATGGGAAGGTGCTGGGCTGGGGTCCTCCTGCCTGCTTCCCTTTGTGAGCAGTTGCCCAGGCGACACTCGTGGATTACACTGTGGTGTGTCCCTATAACAAGAACGTCCTGAAAAGGCTGGGGTGGGGAGGATCCCATATAGACATGACTTCCTAGGGCTACCATGTCCAAACCTAGTGGGATACGCACACTGTGAACACCCCTTTTCGGGCACGGTCTGGCCTGGCATGCAGGGTCTGTGAAGGGAGGGGACCCTGCCAGCACCTGGCCTTTGGGCGGCTCAGCGGGACGAGGGCACGCTGGGTGCCAGTGGTGCCCAGTGCAGGCCCCTGCTGGCCTTTTCGCCCCCTCTCAGAGTTTGGCAGGAGGCGATGCTATCACCAGACTCCGCCCTTCTCCAGGCCTCCAAGCCAGGGCTGCAGGAAAAGCTAGCAGTGAGCTGGCTAAGCAGGTGGTGGCTTTTATGGAAAGGGAGGCCTCTCTGCAACTGCCACCTGTGCTTTGTGGATTCGTTTATCGAGCGAGGTGAAGGTGCTTTGGGAGACACCAAGCAGGGAGCAGGAGGGCCTTTTCTGTCCCCTGAAATTTAGGAGGGAGAGGACCGCAGTGAGGCTGACTTCCAGCTCCGCCGGCTGCCTGAGGCTCTCCCTCGCCTGGGGCTGACACCGCCTGTTGCTTGCGCACAGGTGCTGGACTCCACAGGACGGCTGGGAGAGATGCTGTGGCCGCTCTGAGCAACTGCTCGTGCGTTTCATTGGGATCACCTTAACTCAATCCTGGCAGTCATCCCCTGGAATAGCTGTTATTCTCATTTTGTACACAAGGAAACTGAGGCTCCGAGAGGTCAAGGGGCTTACATGGATCATACAACTTGTTAGGGACAGAGCCAGGACACAGCCGCACGTCTGCATGACCCTAAACCCATGCTCTTAACCAGCACACAGGCTGCCTTTCGAAATTTTATTTTAAGGGGAGTCACAGAACAGCAGGTGGAGAGCTCTGGGAACGCAAAGCAGCCGGGGGCGGGGGGTTCTGAGGGGCAAAGTGGTGGCCCAGCAGACACTCCCACCCCACCACCGCCTTCCCACTCCCACCCGTGCGCTGCTGCTGCGGGGGACTGTTTGCCAGGCCTCAGGGCTTGCCCGACTGTGACACGGTGGAGCAGTGTCTCCAATGCTCCCAACCACATCCTCCCCGCTTGCCTTCCAGGCTGGAGGGGGCAGAAACCCTGAGGCACTCAGTCCTGGGGTGGGGATGGGGTGGGGGTAGGGGGGCTTGGGGGGCACAGAGCCTGGCTCTGACAGAGGACTGTGGGCTCCGGTGGCTGAGGGGACCCCGTGGGGTGGATCTGCCGGCACGAGGTAGGGGTGGCCTGACGCTCGGGGTCTGGCAGCGGAGGGCACAGCTGGCTGGGTCGCTGAGGCTCAGGCTCTCTCTGGCAATGAGGGGTGTCTCTCTCTCCGGAACACTGAGGCTGGGCCATTCTCTCTGGGCAACGTTACTCTCCTCTCTGTAAAACAGGCTGTTACGAGTTCCTCGGGGCCCTTGTCAGATTTCGTGCTTGAGTACAAAATCTCCTGGGGTGGACAGAGGGGTCTGAAAGTCAGTCTTGGGCCGGGTGAAAGAATTCGGTGTGGATTCAGATGGGAGAGAAACGCGGAAGCTGGCTGGGAAGAGACTTTGAGGTGTTTCAGTGGGGGATGCCTCAGGGTTGGTCCTGTCTCTCTGTCTCTGCCTGTCTCTCTGTCTCTCTCTGTGTCTCCGTCATCTCTGCCTCTCTCTCTGCCGGGGTGGGGAGATCTCCCTCACTCTTGGGGCCATTGCCTGTCATTGCTTGCCCCTATTCCTCACTCCATGTTTGCTAATATTATTGCTGTTTCTTTTGCCTGGTTTTTTACTTCAGTCAAATTCCAGGCCTTCTTGCTTAAAACAAAACAAAACAAAATAAAACAAACCAAGCTTTCAAAACCTAATGTCTCCTCCGTGGCGATCTCCCTGAATGGACATAGACAGCGACAGCAATTGATCCACGTGGGCAGTGGGTCCCCAGGCCCACCAGCTGACGGTTCGGCTCTGCTGGCGGCTGCCCTGTTCCCACTTGTCTCCAGGACATCCTGTGCACCCCACGTCTCTCTGCTGCAATGTGGGCCAGCCGTTCTGTGGTCAGAAGGCACAGAAATGCACCTTCAAATAAGCAATCCCTTACCAACTGTAAAGTTCATCGGTTACCTTTCGGTCTTTTCCTCTGCAGGCTAAATAATTCTGGTTCCCTTAATTAATTTTATGACCCAATCATCATGACTTCTTTTGAAATCACTGCAAGCATCCTCTTAATTTTTAGAGCCTCCATTTTATAATGAGAGGCTAAGCCCTGCGTACATAGAGACCGATGAAAAGATCGCTGCACGGTTTCTCTCTGCCTCCCCGCTTGGATTCCTGTCCCGCGATGGTGCAGCTCTCCCACGCAGTGGATTGGCATGTACGGAGCACCACCACACCCCTCATCTCAGGCCATCAGCTCCTCTCCGTGATCTTATTATTTCCACTGATTCAGGTAAAGCTTGGCCCACAGTGGTCTTAATTTAGATCATCTTTATTATACCTGTGGGTAGATTTTGTAAGCAGGTCTTAGCACAGGTTTACTTGTGGGTTTCCTTTTAAAAGGTCAGTGTGAAACAGGAAGTGTGACTAAGAAAATCTTATTCCTCCACGAAGCCTCACTTCATTAACTGGAAAAAAAAAGGCGGCTGTCCCCTTTCCCCCAAAACTTACTCACGGCCCAAACAGACACACATTTCAAAACAGCACATATTTCCCAAAACACTGAAACATGCACACTAAGGCTCATGTGTGGTGTGAGTAGTTATTTGTCAGATTTGCTCTGTCTGGGGGCCTGTCGTCACGCCGACACGTGCTGCCTGTCACTGTTCTTCAGAGGACCTGAGCGACCTGGAAACCTCGTGGCTGAGCAACAAGGAGAGTGGAGCCCCGGCTGGAACAGTTGGCGATGCTCACATGGGCAAGGCGGAGCCAGGATGGGAACAGAAGTCTCCTGACTCTATTAGAAGCCACGTGAGCCCAGGTAGACCACAGGCCTACCTCCTTCTCTTCCAGAGGGGCCCTGCGTCTTTCTTCTTGCAGTTCATAATCCAGGTGATGTTGCAGTGTGGACATGTGATTCCCAGAAAGGATCCTGGGCAAATTCATCTGGGATTCCTGACTGGGGCTCCTTTGGGAGGCAGTAGTTGCTGCCCTTTGGATCATCTGGTTTGCAACCTTGCTTCAGTTTCCTCATCCATAAAACAGAAAAATAACAGTACTTACCTTACGGGGTTACCATGAGGTGAAAATAAATGAATACACATAAAACGCTGAGAACAGTCCTGGCGTGTGGTCACCCTCTGAGTGTTAGCTATTATTATTCTGGTGAGTTGCTTAGCTTTTCTCCACTCTATTCAACTCAGTGAGAATTTGGCAGCGACCGAGGGCTTCGCTGGGGCTGTGAAAATGGCCACATCAAAGCTGCATCTTAACCCTGGCCAGTCTCCCAACAGCCAGCAGCTTGTCTTAGAAGAGCCGAAAGAAATAATCTAGCTGGTCCAGTGCAAAGTCAATGTCGATGGGGTTAGGGGGAGGGGTGTCTTTTCGGACAGGACGCGCAGCAGGGTGCCCACCCTGAGATGGCCTGTTCCTGGGCTGTGTGAGCGCCTGCTCCTCGGAGACTCTGAGGGAGGGGTGCGGTGGGCCCAGGGTGGGTCCCGGCAGGACAACTGACATGCTTCTGAGAGTACAGCTTGAGGCGCAGGCGTCTGAGCCTCCAAACGCTTGGACCAAAAGCAAGGGAGGGTGTGTGGGGCCATGTGAGTGGGAGCCCTGGCTGGGTTCAGGGGTGCTGGGTCCCAGCTTGACTCAGCCCTCCCTCTGATGCTCTAACTCTCCATGCCTTTGTCCATGTGATGGGAAATCCCTGGGGGGAGGTTAAGCCCCAGCCCCAAAAGTCACATAGACGTTTCTCCTGAGCTTCGAGTTGCCTCATTCTGCCCAAGAGCTTCCTGAAAATGTAGTCTTGCCACACCAGAGGAAGGACACATCACAGCCATGTGGGACCTGTGTCAGCAAGATTTACTAGGGGCTGTGCTAGAGATCTAGCTGCAGTTTTAATAAAGCTTATTTCTGTTGCACGTCTGCACATCACACAGCGATCTGCGTTCCTCCAGTGCCAGCACCGACCCTTTGGCCCTGTGTCAGTCCACAGCTGTCCTCTTCACCAGCTGCCTGCAACGCCTGGGTTGGGGACCGTCTTTCAGGGAGAGAAGCAGGTGTGCCCAGGTACAGGCACCCTTTGCGCTATTGTCCACTGCTCGAGAGCTCTTTGTTTTTCTCAAATATTCTTGATGCACAGATGAGCGGTCTTTACCTGGATGCACCGGCTGGGCGTTCCCCATGGGGGGTTGGCTTGCTGCGAGTTGGGGGGGCTCATGGTTCCTTAGAAATGTGCTCAGTTCCTAAATGGGACAAAATAATCCTCAGGTTCTGTGTGCATCTCTCCCTGCAATCTGTTCAATTTTCAAACAAAACTGCAGTGGAATAAATTTGCCGTTGATTTCTAGCTGATCTGCAATGAAATTAAATCCTGAGTAAAAAGAACCTGGGAGGGGGGTAAATTTGTAAGTGGGATCGTTAAGTGCTTCCCATTTACTAACCTAGCATTTAAAAGCATAACGTCTTGATTTTTCTGGTTTCTTACTTTTTTCAAGTTCCCTCACTTTCCCTCCAGAGTTCCTTATGCAAATCTGAAAAGAAACAGCAGGAGGAGAAAAGCAGGGCTTAGTTTGGGGGGATTGAAATGGGAAAAAGCAGACATTTCCAGCTCTCGGCATCTTATTTCCCTCATATCTCCTGAGCCCGAGAAAATGGCTCTCAGCTGCCCTTGCAGCGGGGAGGCCGCGCTTGCATTCCTGCTAGCCCCGCGGAGCATCCCCTGCACGCCCAGCCTCCTGGCCGGCTGTGGCGGAGAGGTGTGTGCAGCGCGGGGTGGGAGCCTCGCACCCCAGTGGAGCTGGGCTGGCCACACCGCCTGTCTCTCCCAATTAGCTCCCAGAGGGAACAAAGCCTTATTTCTTTCCTCACTTCGTTCCCAGGCACCGGCTGGGGAAAAACAATCCTTGGCGGCTCAGGGGTTAAAAATAAAACACAGCGAGGGGAAAACAAGACAGGCAGCTGCAGGGGCTCCTCAGAACCCACTCCAGGCTAAACAGAGGCCCCAGCAACTCCTTGGAGACTTGAACCCTGGGCGATGGAATTTTCCCTTGCATGGAGGCCATTGTCCTCTGGAAAGGGCCAGGGCCAAGGAGGGCCTGGGGAGCCCTGATCTCCCAAGCCGAGAGCCCAGGGGCTCCGTCCCACCCAGCTGGGCTTGGGTGAAAAGGCAACGGGGGGTGCACAACCCCTCCCGCTTTGGGGAAAAGGGGGGGTCTGGTGGGGGCTTCCGAAGGCTTGGGCACCAGTTGTTGCCCCACTCCTCAGCCCCAACCAGCCAGGCACTGGGATGGAATAAAAGGCTTGGTTCCCTTGGCAACCGAGGGGTCTATGGTTTTTCACAGAGTCCAAGATGGGCTTGGGGGAGGAAGGGAGGTGGAAGTAGGGGGTGGAGGGAAACGGGAGGGGAGGGGCAGCCTGTTTGCCAGCGCTGTTTTGAGTTTGAGTCTCAAGGGAAGCTTTTGTGGGTTCTGGCCTGGGAAATGCAGGCTCCCCTAAGTGTGGGGGATGCTCTTCACTGCTCCTCAGCATGGAGTCCCTATCAGAGGTCCACAGCTCCCGGTGGGAGTGTGACTGTGTAGGCCTCGTGTTAACCTCACAGACAGCCCGGGAGAGTTCACAGAGCCTACCTTTCTAGGTAACTAGGCCTGGCCCTGTTTTATAACTGGAGACCCCTGGAAGCGTTGAAAGATGCTCCAGCCCATGGAGAGCTATTTGTGAAGCAGAGATTAGAATAGCAGGCGCCTGTCTCCTGGGTCTGATCGCGATGGACTAGACAAAGCTATTTTTAATATCAAGCAGGAGAGTTGCTGAAATACAAAGCACAGAACCTGGGCTGACTTTGTCTCAAGCACTAGACTTTGTGAGAGGAATTAAAAAATCTATCCATATACCAAACAGATGCATTCGGGCTCAGCGAAAACTAGCGACAAGGGACAGGAGACTTTGTCCCAATACTTTGGGGTGAGAGGTCTCAGCATGTTGTCCTGGCACAGAGGCGTACGGGACTCTCGGTGTAACCCTCTGAGGTTTCAGACTGTGAGGGCTCCCGGTCTGGCATTGACGGAAGTGCCTTTTACAATGCCCTTAACAGTGTGGCATCCACCAGATGACACCAAGGAAGCAGAGTCGATAAGTTGATGTGGTGGCTTAAGAAGAGAGATGAATAGTATAAACCAATGCACTGTTCCTGAGTCTTAAAATGAGTCTTTAGATCGGAAAAACAAAAACCCCCTGTCTGGTATAGCCAGGCAGTTCTCGGTGAGGTGGAGAATCGGGTTCAGGGCTGCTTTTGGTGGAATGGCTTGCTGGGTTCTTCCGCTTTTGCCCGAGGATCTGGGAGTGCGCAGGGGGCGTGGGAGGAGAGCTCAGTGTGTTTTCCTGAGAGGGTGGCCATGGCCATCACCGTGAAGTACTTCCTCACACACACGAGGTCAGTTCCTTCAGAGCCTGGCTCCAGTGGGTGGGTCTCATCTGAAAGACAATTTGAGGAAACCTAGAGGGCGGCTCCTGAGATGAGGAAACACCTGGGTGGCAGGATTGATACCCCTGCAGCTGCTTTGCATCCGTGACCTATGGCCAGTCAGATGGCCACCTGCTTTAATACTCGCAATCGAATAATAATAATAAAAAGATCAGGGAATCACTTATCACCTAATTAATGTACTTGCTGACTGGGGGATTGGCAGAGAAACAAGTCTGGACAATGCAGGATAACAAGCCATTTAGAAAACACGGACAGTGGCAACCCAGAGCAGAGACGCTAACAGGAGCTCACCTTCACTCTCTTGCGTGCGTATAATCTCATTTAAATTCTACGACAATTCATGGAGTTGGTGTGATTATTCTTCCCACTTTGTAGGTTAAAAAAGAAAAGCTGAGGCCTGGTTAGGTTAACTAGCTTGAGCAAGGTCACTTACATGAAGCAGGGACAACTGGGTTTTGAGTGCTATCTGATTATCCCGGGTCTATACAGTAGCCTGTGGTCACGAAAGCACTGTCGCATATGAAATCTTGTTTGATTCTCAAAACCGCTCATTAAGGCAGGAGGTGATTCCCATTTACAGCCACAGAAGCTGAAGGTCATGGAGTTCAAGTGACTTGTCCCAGTCACAGGACTATATGTGGTAAAGCTATGGCTGTTCTAGGGCTTTGCCCACAACGGCGCATTGCCTGGTCTCAGGTTCCATGCTCATCTACCGTCCGCCATCCACTCATTCATTTATTCATTCAGTCATTCAACTAGTATTTACCAAGTACCTACCATGAACAAAGCATTGAGGGAATGGAAAACAAATTAGATTCTTAAGAAGTCCCTGGGAGTAAAAAAAGTTTCGTAATCTCGCATCTTGTCAGCTGTCAGTGGAACTTTTCAGAAGTCCCTGTGCTAACTGGTGTGTTTTCTTTCATAAACTGATACACTTATAACCGAGGAACTAAAACATTAAGAAGTACTGACTGACAAATAGTCCCTGGACACCTTACTCCTTAAAATGGATAGAGTAATTCGGTAAGCTTTGGCTGGACTCACGGTGACACCTGGGTGGGATACTTCCAGTACCTGGAGGCAGAGGAAAATTTTTTGGCCGAGGCTCCCTTTGGCTGTCCACATTTGCACAGCCTCCCGACCCAGCTATAATAGCATTCCTGTCTCCCCCAGTCCCTGCAGACTCTATTGTAGGGGAGCCCCTCCCATGGACAAACTTCCTCCCCATATCTGATTTCATGGCCGGCTACTTCCTGGACGGGACCAAACACTTATTAGGTGCCTAAACTTATATACGTCAAAGTCAGTGTGGATGCTGGTCATATTCCCTGCCCGCTCTTCGGTACAGGATCACACATGAAAGACGATTTCTCACACAGAACTACCATGGGGAAAGCCTCACTCCCAGAGTCACACAAGTCACCAGAACGTTCGGGGAGGAAAAAGCATTGATAGACACGGGGCAGGGCTGTTTGCCCTGGAAGGGTGGCGGTGTCAGGAAGGCTGATGAACAACATTTCCATCCCCCTCCACACAGGTCATCGTGTAGGGGGAGGGAAGCTACGTTTTAGAAAGGCTCAATTATGAAAGCTTTTGCATTCTCTATGGTGTACATTGATATTTATGAATTAGACCCAAACCTTTTTTATGTTTCATATTTTGCTCTCAGTTTATTCCATTTCATTGCTCAGAGTCTCTGTTTTTTCTTCTGCCAGTCTTCCCCAATGCCTGCCCCAGATCCCAGGTAGAATTGCTGGATTTAACAAATAAAAACAGGCCATGAAAAAGACCAAATATATATTGCACGATATCACAGCCTTCTCTCCGAACCTCTTCTCCATCTGTCCTTACTGCTCTGTCTTCCCAGATTGACTCTCCAGCAAGCCTCTTGGGTCTAAAACCAATCCATACGCCAGACACCCTACGGTGATTGCATAACTCTGTGATGCGCTAAAATGATCAAAATGTACACTTTAAATAAGTTGATATTTTGTTTGTGAATTATATCTCAACAAAAATATACTAAAAAGTAGAAACCCCAAACCTAACATATTAAAAAAAATACAGGACGTCCACTTAAATTGTAATTTCAGATAAATGACAAAATTTTTTTAGTATAAGCATGTCCCAAAGAATAGATGATTTGTTTTCGTGTCTCTTCACTAAGTATTCCCTGCCCATATATTTCAGAAAGTAGTCTATTTCTCCTGGGTTTATTTTCTCTTTAATCCCGTGGACGTCCATGGTTGGTACTTGGCTTCCCAAACGAAACACGCTAGGAACACCAGAGGATTTTTCCACAGCTGACTCAGATATCCCTTCCATCTTTTTGTCGCCTTTCCTTGGGTCTCCTGTTAGAGATTTCTGGGTGGATAACATCCAACAGATCACTCATCCAAATGTGCAGACTCAGGGGAATTAAGTGTCAATAGGGTGAAACTTTCTGAGTTTCTTCTAGTTCCCTTCCTTACAGGTCAGTTTGACAGAATTCTTGAAGTCTACGTATTTTGCCTCTTTCTGTTTAGGGGTGTGTGTGTGTGTGTGTGTGTGTGTGTGTGTGTGTGTGTTGTTTGTTTTTGTGAGCCTGATAACAAGCCAGTAAAACAATTAAAAGAATGGAGGAGGGAAGGCAGGATGTGTTCACTGCAACAGAATACGCAGTGGAGATGGGGTTTGTGTCAGGAGGGTAGGATTTATGACTTTTATTCTCTCTCTTCTGCTTTGCAAACTTTACATAATGTAGTCCTCTAATTTAAAGATAAAACAAATAATTTGAAAGAGTGCTTAAATTTTCATTTTTTTAAAAAAAGCAAGGTCTTTTTAATAAAACTGATTATAAGAAGAGAACATGGTACTGCGAAATAAAAGAATGTAAATGCTTTATAAATTTTATTTGCTATTTTCTGAGTAACTTCTGCATGGTTATGTGGCTAGTTGGTAGCCCTGTTGGAACTGGAACTCAGGTAAGCTCGACTTAAAACCCAGGCCCTTCCCGTTATATCATGGCAGACACATACCAGTTGGATCTTGTGGGAATGTTATCTGTTCAGTATTGTAGGAGCAAGAGTCACATGGATTTCAGCACTAAATTGTTTTTCTATACTCTAAAATCTAGCATCGCCTACCAACATAATAACTGATTTTTCATAGTATTGATTCTTCTGCACCAAATCCCCAGTCATTGAATGAATCAACAATGAAAAGTCAATTACGTAATAATATAATAGCTACCTTTTCCTGGATGCCATGGGCCAGGTACTGGGATTAAATTTGAACTTTATTTAACTAATTTAATCCTTGTAATAATTTTGAGGTAGGTTTTAGCCCCATTTGATCAATGAGGAAATGGAAATTCAGAGATGTTATAACTAGTAAATCCACAGGCTGAGATTCACAAAAGCTTGATCAAAAAGCAACATGTTTTATTATTTGCTAATCTTTTAAAAATTCAACCGTTCCTCTTGAGAGTAGTAGCTCCAGGCATCAGAGTGCTTTTCTCCCACCTTCCTTCTCTAAGCAGGGGGGGAAACAGTTCCTACTTTTCTTTATAAGAATCTAAAATGAAGAAAATGAGAAAATACTTGAATTGAATCATCCTTAGAGTTGACTTAATCCTCTAGATGCCTGCAATTAGACTGGGAGGCAACTTTCTGATGAAGCTACAACTTCCAGATCTTTCTTATGCACCCTGCTAAACTGTTCCTTCTCTTGGCATCATGAGGCTTTGGATTGGAGTTTGTAGCATGAAGGCTGCGGAGGAAATCTGCTTCTTCATTTCTTCCCGGGCCTTGGGAGGGTCATTTTCCATATTAAACAGAACATTATACATTCCTGAGAAGGCCTCTCCCACAGACTTGTTTTGACAACCAGGAGGGAGGACAAGAGGCTTGTAGAATAGGCTGCACAATAACCCAAGAAGCCCAAGGAAAGCACTTTTAAAAACAATAGTTGATCGTTTCTAGTTCCCTCTCAAGCTGGGCTTCTCAGAGATTGTATTCATCAAAGGGGAGACACCTCATCTCTAATTACCTTCCTCCTTGTCAGAGGTGTATTCTGAGGCTTTCATCACACTGATGGTGACCTTCTAACGTCTGTGCTTCTGGTCAGTTTTGTGTATGTGTTTCGCTGAATATGTTGAGCATTTATCAACCATTATTGGTATGTCATAACCATCCCCCTTGGTGTTGTAATTAGATCTCTTTTGCATTCTCAGATTTTGATATGTGATTTAAAAAAAATAGGATACTTTGGTTTTAAAATCATGCAATTTTCCCCTTCGTGTGTTTGCATGGGAATGTAAGATGGAATCGGGAAGAGGTGTTTCTCACAGGACTTTTACTCACAATGCCTTTTTTCCAGAAAGCTCCATTTAACATTATTTTGACAATCATTTTTGGCATGAGTTATAGATTTCCCTCCAAAGAATTAAAAACTGCTTATATCTCTGGGGCAGGCATTACTCCTTGTTTTACAGGTAAGGAAAGATTATTGCCTAAAATCTTAGTGATTTTGCCTTCCCACCAGAAGTAGTACTTTGTCATTATGGAGCAAGAATATCTACACAGATTTATTTAGTAAAGATTCTATTCAAAGTTCCGGGTACTGATTAACGCTGCTTGGCCCACTGAACAATGGGCGTAACCTGGGCTTGATAAACCAAATAAGACCTTTGTCTTGTTTTGCCGGCTGCTCAAAATTGCCTCTACCATAAAATCATTCAGCCTTCAAGGAAAGGCCAGGAATCTTCTGGTAAATAGCTGGTTTTTATTTTCTGCCCCTCATGGATAGCTCGACACAAGTGGGGGTGCCGATAAGAAAGGCCTTGAGGACGTGTGTGTGTTTGTGAGTGTGTATGTGTCTCTATGCGTACTTGTGCATATGCTCACAAGTGTACTGTTAATACTTCCCACCGGGGTCTAGGCTCCAGGGACATGGGATGGTGAAGCAGCCAGTTTACCAACACACCAGGTAAGGCGTGAACATGAGCTGTTTGTGCCAGCTCTTACCCTGAAGTTCCATGTCCTCTTCCTCACCTGCACTAGTGTGGGCCTCTTTGCCCAGGTAGATGAAACCAGGACTAAGGAAGCTCCAGTAGTTGAAGGTACTACTGTTCTATACTCATGAGTGCTTGGAAAATACTTAAAGTAAGTTAGAGTATGCGACAGGATTAGCAAGAACTCACTCCTTTTCTGGGAAAACTGCTTGGGCTCATTCCAGACTGGGGTCAACAGTGTCACTTTTATGTCCTAAAAATACCCTAGCTTGTTAAAAACTTTTGTAAAAAAATTAAATCATCCTATCTGATAGGATATGTCTCGCATACCTCTTCACTGAGAGAACTTGCAAAGGTGTCGCAGAAGCATGGTCTGTAATATTGGGCAACTTCCCAGAGTAAGTGTGCTGCCCCAGTATCTGACAGGATCTCGTTTTCACAATGAGGGAAAGAAGTGTAAGGAAGACTACACACCAGATGCCTGTCTGTGGTCAAGTTTTATACTGGATTATTGCATATTTGGAGGAACTGGTTAGCCTGGGGAGGAAAGATGAGAGGGGGCTCAGGCCTGCATCCTTGAAATACTCCAAGGGCTCTCACAAAGGAGAGGAAAATAGACTCATTCAAACTATGAAGGAAGGTGAATTTTCTGGAGGAAGTATTTTGGTTCAGCATAAGATCCACAGCCTAACAATTATCCAGCAATGAATGAAAAACTTCCTTGGAGGTGCTGAGAAAGTCGCAGGACCATTCAAGTAGAGGACAGCAGAGATGCAGTCATGTGAGTTCCAGAAGTAGGCTCGAGGTTCAACTGATGACCTCCAAGGTTCCTTCCAGCTCTAAGATTATATGATACTATATCCGTAATTTTCCATTTCCCTATTAAGAAGAAATTTTCCACATTGAAAATTGTTTTAGTACTTGATAAAGGTTGTGGGATGATTTTTGCTCTGTTTGCTTTAACATGGGGCTTGCTCCTTTGCCCCAAGGGCTTAACAAGACATAAACACATTAGGAGTATTTACTGGGCAGAGGATATGGGAGTTTGTTGCTGGGTGGGAAGGTCCTGTTTACGTGGGACCTGGCGTGGAGGGGTTGGGAACTGCACATCTCCAATTGCCTCGGTAGTTCTCCCGGCATCTTCCCACACCCCCCATTCCATGTCCCCCTCACAGAGCCCTGTATGATGTGATTGTCCTAAGGAGTCTTCTGAAACTCTTACCTCTCACATCGTCTCTCCCTAACTTGAGGGCAGAGTAAACTTAATTTGAGGAATAACTGAGCCCCTTTCAACTGCTTCTTCCGTTAAGCTATCATAAAGAATGGAAACTTTCTATTTAAAAAAACAAAAAGAAGCACTAACTTAAACATTCATTAAGTACTAGATTATAATTTCATCTGAGTTTAACTTTTAAATGAAAAGTTCTGTTGTTTAAACATAGTTAAGTCTTTGCCTTGAAATTGGTTAATTTTTTATAATTACATTAATAATACTCTTTCTTGGGGGAAGGACATATTACAAGGAAAGTTCTAGGTGTTGGAAATAAAATATTGATAATTAAAAAATGAATAAGTAAACTCATGCCATCTGATTTCATAATTAGTAGAGTATGATCAAGGATCTGGGATATAAAGACATCACCCTTGATGGGGCTCCCTGGGGTACCCCAATCCTTAGCTCTTTCTGTAACCACCAGGGAGAGGTAAGTACTGTCTGTCAGATCCCTTTAGCTGAGTTTCAGACTAAAGGCAGTGAACAAAGATGCTCAACGTGATTAGTCTCCAGAGAAACACAAATGGAAACCACTGTAAGATACTATTATAGGCTGGGCGCGGTGGCTCACGCCTGTAATCCTAGCACTCTGGGAGGCCGAGACGGGCAGATTGTTTGAGTTCAGGAGTTTGAAACCAGCCTGAGCAAGAGCGAGACCCTGTCTCTACTAAAATTAGAAAGAAATTAATTGGACAACTAAAAATATATAGAAAAAATTAGCCGGGCATGTTGGCGCATGCCTGTAGTCCCAGCTACTCGGGAGGCTGAGGCAGAAGGATTGCTTGAGCCCAGGAATTTGAGGTTGCTGTGAGCTAGGCTGACGCCACGGCACTCTAGCCAGGGCAACAGAGTGAGACTCTGTCTCAAAAAAAAAAAAGATACTATTACACACCCAAACTAAAACTTCTACTTTAAAAACTTAAAACTTAAAAAAACTGACTGTTCAAGTGCTGAGGCAAACATAGAACAATTCGAATGCTCATTCACTATGGGTGGGGGTATAAATTGGTACAACGACTTTGGAAAACTCTTTGGCAACATCTACTAAAGCTAGAGCTACCAGATATTCTAGAAATCCCACTAGTAGGTATACACCTAAGAGAAATGAGTTCATATGTCTTCCAAAAGAAATGTACAAGAATATTTTTTGCAGTTTTATTCATAATTACTCCAAATTGGAACAAACACAAACATCCTCTAATAAGAGAATGAGTAAATAGATTGTAGTATACGAACGCAATGGGATACGACATGTGAATAAAAAAATAACTGACACCACTGATGCCACTTTTTTTGAGTGAAAGAAGCCAGACAAAGAAGAGTTTATACACTACAATTCCATTTCTATAAAGTTCAAGAATAGGAAAACTAATCTACGATGATGTACAACAGTGGTTACCTTGGACAGGAGGATAGTGATTGGGCGTGGGATGAGAGAAAGTTCTATATCTCAATTGACTTCTTAGGTGTATACATTTTTAAAGATCCATCAAGCTCTTAATGTAAGATTAGTACACTTTCAAACCACAATAAGATACCAATTAACACCCACTAGGGTGGCTAAAACAAAAAGACAGACAATGACAAGTGCTGGAGACGATAAAGAGAAATTGGAGCCCTCATATATGGCTGGTGGGATCGTAAAGTGGTTTTCTAAAAAAACACTTTGGCAGGTCCTTACAAAATTAAGCATAGAGTTGCCATAGGGCCGGCAATTTCATTCCTAGGTGTATACCCAAGAGAATTGAAAACATATGTCCACACAAAAATCTGTACATGAATGTTCATAGAAGCTTTGTTCATAATAGCCAAAAAATGGTAACAACCCAAATGTCTATCAACTGATGAATGGAAACCAAATGTGGTATGTCATATAGTGGAATATTATTTGACAATAAAAAATCCATGCTACGACATGGATGAACCTTGAAAACACGCTAAGTGAAAAAGCTGGTTGCAAATGGCCACACATTGTATGATTCCATTTATATGAGATGTCCAGGAGAGTAGACAGAAAGTAGATTAGCGGTTGCCAGGGGCTGGTGGAGGATGGAATGGGTAGTGACCGCTAATGGGTACAGGGTTTCTTTTTGATATGATGAAAATGTTCTTAAATTAAATAGTGGTGATAGTTGCACAACTCTGTGAATATAGCCAAATCCACTGAATTGTATATTTTAAAGGGTGCATTTTATGGTATGAGAATATCTCAATAAAGTTGTTATTAAAAAAAGATTTGTGGACCTTACTGTATGTATTTACACCTCATTAAAGAGAGAGAGAGAGAGAGAGAGAATGAACAGTACATTTTGTCAGAATTTAGAATTCTAACAAATTTCAGAATTCTTCAACTGAAAACAACGAAATGAAACAGCGAAAGGGATGTAGGTCAGGCAGAGATAAAGAGAACTG
The DNA here is from genome assembly GCA_963575035.1 of Avahi laniger. Lineage (NCBI taxonomy): Eukaryota > Metazoa > Chordata > Mammalia > Primates > Indriidae > Avahi > Avahi laniger. Next base: position 19,983 of record CAUYSK010111670.1, read on the forward strand.
ATATTTGTTTGAACATCTCCTCAAAGTGCCGGGTACTTTATGTACAGCACTTTATGTTCCGATTTCATTTCATTGCCAAAGGACTCCTATCACACACAGATTCTGAAAGTAAAGGTGAGGAAATGGTCTTCTGCAGTAATTCACTAGGTTTCCAGAGCCAGGACTTGAGGTTCAAGTTGTCTCTTCTCCATGATCTTGCTCTCCACCCCAGAGGCACTCCCAGGGGCATTTGGGTTGGCCTTGAGCTCACCTTGGCTGGCACACACATCTGGTAGATCAGCACTTTGAGATCCAGACAACGTGATATGACTTATATGAGATCCCACAGCCAGCCCATGGCAGAGCTGGGTTAAACCCTGATGCTGGGGTATAGAATTCTTTTGTTAATAGCTGATACATTTAGCACTATACCAAGTGCTTTGTTAAGTAGATTTGATTGGCAGAAAGCAATCTGGAAGGGTTTGGTGCAGTGAGGATGTGTCCATCTGGGGCCCAGGATTCTCCCTCAGAGCAATCGTGCAGGCCATCAGGGCATTTGCTTCTGCCTCGTTGGTGGCATTAGTTGTCTATGGCCAAGTGCAGGGGTAAGCTGACTGTGGTGGGCAGATACTATGGAATCTCATAGCTCTAAGAAGCAGGTAATTCCATGTACATACCACAATATGACAATACCTTAGAACTGGAAAAAAAGAAGCAAGAAACCAAATGCTGCTTAGAGCATACCATTTACAAATTGAAAATACAAATTCCCACAACATAATACCACATATTTTATAAGGATATATCCCTATCAAAGAATCTCTAGAAGCATATCAGCACAGTGACTATTGGTGTGAGGGGAATGTCATGGGTACAGCAATGGCCATGAATCCAATAGCATGACTAACTCAATTCTTTATTCCTGAGGCCCAGAAGAAAATTAATAAAAAATAGCAGCATCAGATATTTTACGGAGACAGAAATCTGTCTCCTTTATTTAACTAACAGAGGCCCGAGGTCACCAGAAAGTGTCTAAATCAAAATCTGTACACGATGCCTGTGGAAGTAAGGAGGGAGCGTTGCAAAGAGAGGATGGTCTTTAGCTGGGCGCTGCCCGTGATCTCTGCTCATGCAGCTGGCTTTCCAAGGCTGGCTCACGGTGGCCCTTGCCTGCTTCCTATTCTGTCCTTGACATTTGTCATACACAATGCTTGCTTAAGGCACATGACATACTGTCTTCCTCGGGAAGCCCACCAGCCTGGAAATGGGTTCCAAGTGAGGAAAATAAAGCGTGGAATGGGAAGATCATTTGGCCAAGGCAGGTGCCATGGCTGAATTGTGTCTCTCCTGAATCCCTCATAATGCGACTGTATTTGGAGATGGGGCCTTTAAAGGGGTAATTAAGTTAAAATGAGGCTGTTAGGGTGGGCTCTAGTCCAATCTGACTGGTGTCCGTACACAAAGAGGAAATTGTACACCAGGGGTGTGCGCGCACAGAGGAAAGGCCATGCGAGGACACAGCGAAAAGGCAGCCATTTTCAAACCCAGGAGAAAGGCCTCAGAAGAAACCAGACCTTCTGACACCTTGATCTTGGACCTCCGGCCTCCAGAACTGTCAGACAGTAGTTTCTGCTGTTTAAACTGCCCGGGCTGTGGGATTTTGTGATGGCAGCCCTAGCAAACTGACATAGCAGGTGTTGGCAGAGCTGGGACCTAGGCTCGCAAGTCTAAGCACAAGTCTTCAGCCCTGGGTTCCCTGTTTAGTGAAGTTACCCTGTCCGTCTTTTAATGAGGGAAGCTCCAGTCAAATTTGCCTGTTAAACACTCTCATCTCTTGGGGGTTGAAAGCGCTGAGTAAGGTGGATCTCTGGAAAGAACAAGGGGAATTCTGAGCTCGCTCAATCCCAGCACCCTACTCCAGGCAGCCGTTAGGGAAGTCGCGAGCAGTTAGCCAGGGGATGGGGCATCCGGCAGTTATCGGGCCCCAGGTGAGGGGAGTCACCACGCCTTGCGATATACATTCCGTTGGAAGGGCCTCTCCACTGTCAATAATTCCTTTACAAGTGCCACAGGCCTGAGTAAATATGTACTTCTCCCCTGGGCTCTCCTAAGGACCGCTCCTCAAACAAGGCCCATTGTGGTGCTGGAAAGCACAGTTCCTTCTGCTATCAGAGCAGAGATTATTATTCCCATATCAAAGGCCTAATGAAGGTCAACAAAGCTCGGTAATGGAGGGGTTGAGCCTGGCTCCATCCCCGGTGCTGGGGGAGCCATGCCCATGCTGCACACACCCCGGGGAAAGGCCCCGGCAGGGGGTGGAGAATAAAGGCTACTGCCTATGCTCCTGAGTTTTAGCCCTGTTGAGGCAGAGAAAGCCTTGTATTCTTTATGCGAGTCTTACTACACACGCTCCCGCCTGCCGGTTCTCACCGGTCTTCTCGCCACCGAGGAGTTTCGCTGGGAAAGGAGCGTAGACATCGTGTGTCCGTGTATTTGTATTTGTGGAGAGACCTTGGAGCAGGGATTTTGTGTGTGTGTGTGATGGGGGTGGGGGGAGTGGAGATAGAAATAGGCAGAAAGGAAGGGAGAAGAGACGGCCCAAGCTCCCCTGCCTCTCCTGAAGGGTTTGAGAACTTACGGAAACTTGGGCTTTTTCTCAACCAGCACTTGCTGCCTAAGAGCCTGGTCTGACAAGGCCTCCCTGTGGCTCGCAAGCAATACACTTCCCATGCCACTACTCCGTTGGTCTAGCAGAAACCCCTGTGGAGGATGGTGTCTCAGTATCTCTTGGTTTAAGGGGTTTTTCTCCATCCCATACCCACCTTCAAGGCACTGTGGCTGGAACCCGGTCAAACAGGTGTGGATTGAAATTCTTTGTCTGCTTCTTACTTGGTGTGACACCCTGGTGACTACTTAATACTTGAGCCTCAGTTTTCCCAACCATAAAATGGGAGGATAATTTTGATTTCATAAGGCTACTGAGAGGACTAAATGAAATACAGACTATAAAATGCTCTTGGCACATGATGGGTATTCAAAAATATTAGTTTCCTTTCTTCTACCCAAATATTAGGTAGGCAGTTTGTGCCATTCATTCATTCAATTCCATGGTAGCAAATGATGCCCCCTGCAGTTGTGCAATGTGGTGGCCCAGATGTCCTTGCCCTTATGAAACGTCCAGTCTAGCGGGTCAAAAGCAAAGTGGAATCAGGTGTTAGAGAAGTTGTGGCACCATGTTTTCTTAGCCTTGTTCTCTGACGGCTCCTCCCTTGGCCATGAGGCTAGATATGGATGTGATGCTCTAGGGGAATTCACTGAACTCTGAGAACGAGACAATAGCGACTCACAACAGGTTAGTTTCCATCGGCAGCAAATGGAGGGCTGGGGAATAGCTGAGGGAACCAAGCAGCTGTCACAACAATCCTCGTCATCTTCTATTTATGTGGGACTCTTCTCCCCTTGCGAGCTAAGTGCTTTGTGGACATTACTCAGTGAATTCTCACAGCCTCCTCATGGGGCAGGGAGGAGGCAAAGATTATTAGAGATGAGGAAACAGGCACGACAAAAAGATAACTGCCTCGCCTGAAGTCACACGGCCTGCATAAGTGCTGGACCTGCAATTGGGTTGCCCAACGTGGAGCCCATTGGCTGATACTCTGACCAGGGGGCAAGGAGGTCAGGCTGCCGTGGGTGACCGTGGGAAGCAGGGTTTGCTGGTGGTAGGAAAGCCCTGCAGCTTGTTCTGAGGCTTCCCAAATACCAGCTCTAATTCTACACTCTATTCTGCTCGGGTGGCCCTGAGCATTACATTTCGGGATATCCCAGTGTTGGTCGCTTTCCTGTCCTTTGATGTTGTCCATAGGATGTTAATGTGATAGAACCTTAGACATAATCCAACCCAACCCCTCATGTTACAAATGAGGAAACTGAGGCCCAGAGAGATGAAATGACTCACCCAAGATCACATAGCATAAGTGGCTGAACTAGGGCTAGAATTCAGCTCTCTTGGCCGCCAGTGTGGGATTCTTTCTCTTCCACCAGGAAGGTTCCCGATAGGAGCCCTGCTTTCCACCCTGACCCTCTGCATTCTTATCTGCAGCAACTCCTGACGGCCCCGTCAGGGATCCCAGGCTCCAGTTCTCCCATTGGTGCCCCTCAGTGGTGGCCAGCTTTCTGGACCACCTCCTGGGGATTTTTCTTGCAACACTGTCTACCTTGTCTTGAATACTAGCTCCAGGATGAGTGCCTGGAATTGGCAGTGAAGCCTTGAGATTCAAGGACGGGAGCCAGGAGCTGCCCTGTGCTTGCACTTGTCTGCAGCATCAGCATTCTGGATCGCCTCCCAGGCTTGAGTGCTGAAAACACTTAGCACATGGGGGAATATTTTCTGATGACAGTGACTTCTCCACCACAGATAACATCTGTGTTTGTAAACTCTTTTACCTACCACGCTTGCCACTTTCCTTGACCACACTCACCCTGCTTCAGAGGCCTCTACTGGTTCAGTCGAGTGACGGTGTCTTGGGGAACCCTCAGACCAGGGTCCCTGTCCATCGACTGTGCCGCCTCCGTCATCGCCTGTCTGGAGCGCCCAGACCAGCCAGGCAGATCTTGCCTGTTCCCTGCAACTCCCACTCTTGAAGCCCTCTGGTGTGAATGTGGACAGATGCCTGTATGTGGGAATTATCTAGTTTCTATGCGTTTTTTTTTTAAGGTTGGATTTGTGTTCTCAACCTTGTTTCTCTCTTCGAGTCCTGGGAGCAGGGAGTCTTAAACTTTGCAGATCTCCCTGGACTTTTTGGGAGGTGCATTCGTACCCGCCTCAGACACTGCTGCTGCTGGGGTGGTACTGATGAGACCTTCAGGAAGTGGACCCCCGCCCTTTCTTCCCCATTTCTTCAGGAGTACGGCTGACCTGATTACCACCGTTGCTTAGGAGCCTGCTGTGTGGACAGCACAGCTCTGGTTCACAGAGAGGCAGGAAGGGAAGATGGGAAGGCCCCCAGTGCTGCACAGCCAGAGGTTGCCCATTCTGTAGATGAAATGTGTTCCCCGTGGTCGGGGGGGATGTTGGCTGTCTCCTGACTTGGCCATGGGCTCCTGCAAGCACCGGTGGAGATGAGGCTGAGCTGGCTGGCTGCTGAGAACGTGCTGACGTTGGGGGCCTGGGCACAGGAAGGGGAACGTGCTGGCACGCCCTTCTGGGCCGTGAGAAACCGCCGTGGGTGCCTGCTGCCACTTCCTGCACTAGCTGCCCCTGTGGGGTTATCTAGCGCTTCTCTTCCCTGATGCTCCAAGCACTTTGCATTTATCTGGCTCATCTGCACACTCAGAAGTGGGGAAGAGACAGGTATTATTATAACCATTTTACTGATAGAGAAACTGGGGCACAGCGCAGGTGCGGTGCAGGGTGGAGCTGAGATTGAGAACACAGTTCTGACCCCGGCTTGCAGGACATATGGATGGAAATCTCATAGGTATTGATTAAAAAACTCAGATGGTCACCAAATTTGGGCTATAGGTTCCTCTGGAGGGGAGGGAACGGAAATAGGTGTCAGGGTAGCCTGGGGGAGTCAGTGGTAGTGGTAAAGCTTCGGGTTTTTTCAAGTTGAGTGGTGAGTACATGGCTGTTAGACCTTTATTTCTTTTCTGTACATTTTAAATATTGCACACTGAATTAAGGTCATTCAGACAATGCAAAAAGCATAAGATTACTGTTCAAAATGAAAGCACTTTAACTTTTATTTCCAATACCATGTGTGCCAAGGATAGAAAGGATTGCTTACAACTGAAAGGTAGTGAATTTCAAGTGAGCATGAGAGGGGAGTCATTTGGCAGAGAAACAATCTTGGAATTGCCTATTATGAGGTCAGAAATTAAACTGAGCATTCCAAAAATATTTAATGAAGGCCTACTATGTGCCAAGCACTGGTTTAAGCCCTGAAAAATGTAATATGGTTCATGGTCTCATGGCCCTTTCATTCTGGGGAGAAACGAAGGTCAAAATAGGTCAGTAGGATGTGAGGGTGATCTAGCTGTGACATCTGTCCTTCCATTGATCGCCAGGGTTGATGTGGCTGATCTGGCTGGCTAGGCGGTGTCCCCTTCCTCCCTCACGGCTCCATGTGTGTCCCTTCCACAGCTCCGCACTCAGTGGAAGAGGACGACCTTCCCTGATAGAGCAGCGTCGTTCTTCGATCAAGGGTATATGAGTAGCTGCACTCCCCTGCTAGAACCTTCAAACGTGCTCTCAAAAACAGGTCAGCAGTCAGCAAATATCACTATAGAAGCTGGGCTGAAGGCAATAGGAATGGGTTTAAATAGAGATAACAGTTTCGGGGAGAAGGCCCTTTGAGGAGGGAATCCCCCGATGAACTCATCGCTCAGTCCCAAAGGGCTCTTTCTTTCTCTGTTGTTTCCCTCCACACGGATGTGGGGAGCAGCACGGTTCGCTCAGGAGGAATGGGGTGAGGGTGGGGACAGAGCTAGTGAGATAGGCCTAAAACCCTGACCAGTCTGGGTGCTGGTTCCACCCTGGGTGTGTCCAGGGCCTGCACATTATACTCTAATGAGGGGTTGGGCCAATGGTGATGTGTTTCTTTTTTTTTTTTTTAATGAGGTGCTGTTTTGCATAGATAGATACTATGATTGTGATGTGGGAACCAAATGGCAGATCATTTTGCTAAAAGCATGGGGCAGAAGTAAGATTATGAAACCAGTTCAGCTTCAGGCCTGCTGCCTGAGCGTGGGAACTAGGAGGTGTCTGATTGTCTGGGCCTCAACCTGGGCCAACTGGATTGAGGCCGCCCTCTCCGGCTCATCACACGACAGCTGGGCTGGGGCAGGAAGCACTGCTCTCCACTTCTTGCCTGAGATTCAGAATCAGGGGAACTGGGAGGGGGAAGGCAGGTGGCTCCCCGACTGCTATCCCCACCTGAATGTATGGTCTACAGTTGGTGAAACCAAAGCTCTGCCCTTAACGTATGTCCAACTGATCTCTGATTGTTGTAAAATAAGAGGTGGGGCTGGAGGTGCTATAGGAGATGGGTCCTGGGCAGTCCCACGTGAGGCTCAAAGAGATCCTATGCTTTCGGGGACACAGAAAACAGGGAAAGGAAAAACATCCTTGGTTCTGGGTTTACAAACATACTTCCTAGCTGGGGTAGCTGGATCTCAGAGAGGAGGTGAAGACCTAAAGGGAGATACCATCCGCACAATGAAGGAGGAAAATTCAAGAGGGTTGGAATGAGACAGAGAAGACAGCTGAGGAAGAAGAATCGGGGCTCAGATTTCCAGACAGAGGATGCTTCTATAATGTCCCACGGAAGTGGGACTCTGTAGCTACTAGGATGGTCAGCCGGCCGATAAACATATGGCACCCACATGCCTGCCTTTTGTTAGGTTAAAAAACCTGTCCAGAGTGAGCACTGTTGACAGTTTCCAAGAGGTCAGATCCAAAAGATAAATAAAGTCAAGGTCAGCACTGCCCAGGGCAGAGATACAGGTGCCTGCATCCCAGGTGATGGCTGCAGGGAAGGCGGTAGTGAGAGCGCCCCCTACAGAGCACATCAAGGAGAGGCAGTCTGGGGGACAATCTGTTGTTTTTTTTGAGAGGGGCATCTCTGTGTTGCTCTGGCTGGTCTCGAACTCCCTGGGCTCAAACAGTCCTCCTGCCTCAGCCTCCCAAGTAGCTGGGACTACAGGTGTGTGCCATTGTGCCTGGCAAGGGGCAGTCTTTATGAGCAAAGGCCATCTGTTACTCAGTCAACAACTATTTGTTGAGCACCTACTATGGTATCAATGAGACAAAGATCCTGTCTTCATGGAAGTGAAAGCAGAATAATTTCCTTACATTACACATCTGAAGGGCAGCCAGTTTTCCCTCCTGGTTTTCCCTGGTTTGTGAGCAAACTGTTACAACCTCATCTGTAGGTAGGAAGTGAGACTTGCTGATGGTCCTTGTTACATACAGGCCTTCACTTCCCTCTTCTACTGGCAGAGCAGCCGAAGAGAGGGCCGGATGGGAAGTGGAGGAGTTGGCTTTACTCTTCCCAAGACCTTGGGACTCAATGGGACGCCTCTGGATCGTACCCAGACATGCTGGGTGGTGTGGCAAGGAGTGTTAATGACTTAATGATGCAATTCAATTATGCCAGGCTGTTAATGAGCTAAGTTCTGTATCTTTATTATGCATCACATACTGGAACACGTTAAGTACTTGCAGTGTCTCAGGCCTTACTATACACGCTGCATTAAAATCATGATTCTGGAAGGAGCTCATAATCCCTACTTGTCTAACTTCCTTAATTACGTGACCTTAAATTGATCTATAAAACCAACTGTGACCCTTTTCTAGGGCCCTTTTCTAGGGCTCCAAGAGAGTGACTTAATGAGGATTACAATATTCCTGTTTCCCATCATCCCAGGTATGGTCTTAGCTCCTTATTCTGTGTTCTCCTTGTAGGGAACCATTATAGGTTCCCCCCTTACCACTAACTCCGGTCCTGGAAATGAGTTCTAAGGAAATTGAACAGAAGCGAAAACCTCAGGTTTGAAGATGTTTGATGCTCCTAAAAATTGGAAACAACACAGCACATAGGACATATGAAATATTAGAGGACTAGTTGAACAAATTAGAGTAAATCCGTGTTCAGTATAAGCTGAATAGTGGAAAATGTTTCTTATATGGTAGGAAACAGAAAAGGTAGAATATAAATAAGTACGTATATTTGGCAATCTATAAAATATACATGCGTGTTGAAGGCTGTTTGCAAAAAAAATTATGTTAGAATGGTGGGATATAGGTAATTTTATTATTTTACAAAATTAGTGTTAAGACTAAATGTAATTTTAAAGCATGCTAAAAGAAGGAAAACAAATCCTGTCTTTAGAATATCACAGTGACTTTTCATGATTAACTATTTCCTCCAACACAGTAAAACTGGTTCTCAAAGTGAAGTGTGGGATCTGCAGGTACATTAGTGACCTTGGAATTGTACTTAACACACTGATTCCTGGGCCCTGCCCCACCTAGAACCAGAATCCCCTGGGGCTGTAATCCAAGAATCAGCAGTTCAGATTTGCAGTGATTCTAATGCACATTCATGTTTGAGAACCACTGTCCTAGAAATTCTCAGAAACAAATCCTAAACAGATAACAAGAGGGAGAAATTGTTTTTCTTTCTTGAGCAGGCCAATCCTCTGAAAGTCAATTTACCAATTCTTGGAGTTTACCAAATTTGTTAATTTATCAAAAACTCATCTTAAACAATAATCTTCTGAAATATACTCAATAAATATATTTTCCATGAACATCTGATTGCATTCTGCCTAAATATGTTAGTAATTATACATTAAGAATATATTCTTATTTAATTCAATATATTCTTCATGGATATATTTCTTACAAATATATTCATAGGAAAAATAAAACATTTTAATTCAAATAACATTTAACAGAAGAATACATTCATAAAAAGAACGTATTTATAAGAAAATGAAATCATTCTAGGTCTTTGAGCTTTTGATAAATTAAAAATTCCTTAAATTGCTGTTAAGAAAAACATATTCATTGAAAAATATTCAAGAAGTTCTTGTGAAATTTGTGAATTCAGTGAATTCAAAGAATTGTCATTTAGCAAGTTGATCCTTTGGCGATTGAGCTTTTGTTGAATTGACTTAGAGTCTGCTCAAAAAGGCCAAGGTACCCCACCCATGCTGAGGTTCGGGAGCAGTTGGGAGGCTGGGGGCTGAGGATGGCTGGGAAGGAGGCAAAAGGATCTGGGCACAGGATCTCTCTCCCTTAGGCCCTGAGGCTCACGTAAGAAGGCCAATGCTAGTTCTTCCTCTGTCCACATCCGGTCAGGTCTAGAATCTGCCAGCCATTTCATCAAAGAGCTCAATTCTTACCAGTCTTTTTTAAAAAATTAATTAATTTATTTTTTAATTTCAGAATATTATGGGATACAAATGCTTTGGTTACATATATTGCCTTTGCCCCACCAGAGTCAGAGCTACAAGTGTGCCCATCCCTTAGACGGTGTGCACCTGCACCCATGAGGTGTGAATTTACCCATCCCTTCTTCTCACCTCCCACCTGCCTGACACCTGATGAATGTTACTACCATATGTGCACTTAAGTGTTGATCAACTTGTACCAATTTAATGGAGAGTACATGTGGTGCTTGTTTTTCCATTCTTGTGATACTTCACTCAGAAAATGGGCTCCAGCTCCAACCAAGATAATATAAGAGGTGTCAGTTCACCATTTTTTTTATGGCTAAGTAGTACTCCATGATATACATATACCACATTTTATTAATCCACTCATGTATTGTACCAGTCTTTTAAAGATGTGAGACCCATTCTTTTAGGAGCTTGAAAAGGGAGGATAATGGTTTGCAATTTGATTGGAGGAGTGGGGACAGACTGCACTCTTAGAGGAAGCCACTGTATATCATGCTCCACCTCACTTAAAGGTGAGAGTTCACCGTGGAGAAACCCCCTCCCTGGGGCACCCTTGTCTGTGACTCTGCCATAGTTCTGTTGCTTATGCAAATTCACACGTGACCACCATTTGGGTGAGCAGCTAATGAAAGGAGATTGTGTAGACGCCAGCAGCCACTGACAGTCTTAGGTAATCACTGACAACGTCAGGTACCATTTACCGAATGCTTTCCCTGTAAGAGTCAGGGTATTCAGCAATTTCCATGCACTATCTTATTTAATTCTCGAAACAACCCTACCGGGTAGGCTCTACTATTATCACTGATTTGTAGATGGGGAAATTGAGACCTAGAGATGCTAAATCTCTTCCTTGAGGCCTCATGGCCACTCTGTGGCTGACCTGAGATTTGAAACCAAGCAGCCTGGCTCCAGAGCTCCTGTCTCCTTGGTTAGTAAGAAATGCTCCATTTTATTGCCTGAAACCCATCTTCCGCTGTGCAGTCTTGAGAATAAATGTTTAAGGAGAACATAAGATACTGAAAAGGAGATATTCTCACAGATGGTTTGCGAGGAGCTGCTTACAGATGTTTAGACGGGACCAAACGCATTTAAGTGGGCTCTGGGTTTGAGGACCAACAGGAGCTGGTGATTCTCTGCTGAATCCAAAAAAAAAAAAAAAAAAATGAGCCAACAATACAGGTCCCGAGGAAGTCCCTGAGGGAGATGGAAAGCATCAGACATGAGCTTGTGCTTTCTTTGTGAGGTTGCCAGAGGAAATATAGGATCCTCAGTTAAATTTGAATTTCAGATAAACAACACATTTTTAACGTAAGTGTGTTCCAAATATTACATGGGATATACTACTATTAATTTTTATTATTGTTGTTGATTTGAAATTCAAATTTAACTGGGAGCCTGGAAGTTTTATTTGCTAAATCTGGCAGCCCAATCCTACGGGGCAGATAGCGCACAGCCGGGGCAGCGTGTGCCTAAGGGCAGAGGGTAGGAAGACGGATAATTAGGCCTTTGGAGAAGGGAGCGTCCAGATTTGAACGCAAGGAGGTAACGTGATGTCCTGAGCAACTGACTCTGTCAGGGGCCTTGTTATGGGAAGGTTTCGTGGCAGAGCTGGTTCCTAAGGCTGGGTGGGAAGGATCTGGAAGGGTGGAGAGGGAGGGAGGTTCAAGGCGTATGTCGGAACAGCGAGCAGATAATGAAATGTCTAGAGGAGACTTCATGTTGCAGGAGGTGTGGGGGGACCAGAGGCGGAAGATCAGACTGAGGAGGGTTCCGGATGTCCTGCTAGGGAATCTGGGCACTATCTTTGGACAAGGGCAGGGGATCAACCTTAGCAGGATTTTAGGAAGGTTAATCTGGCGACGGCATGTAAGACTGGCGGGAGTGGCGAGCGGGGTCTGGCGTCAGTCGGTAAGGATCTGTGGCAGTGGGAAAGGAAGGGTGACCAGAAGGACACTCCCAAGGAATGGCGCTTCTTTCAGGGAGGATATCCAGGTGCCCATGGAGAGGATAGGTAGCCGGCAGTGGCCATCTCCTCTCAAGTGGGAGTGCTGAGCCCTGCTGGGCGTAGAGGAGAAGGCAACTACGGGGACAGAGTCTCAGGGGCAGATTTCCACGTTAGGGCACCCTCAGAGGTCTGTGCCACAGGAGGCAGAAGGGAGAGTGAGGGCTGCATCTTCTACTTTTCAACCTCCTCCTTGAACACACACACACACACACACACTCTGTGCCTATTCGATTTACATAGATTTCCATACAAAGAGACCTTCTCTTTTTTTTTTTTTTTGAGACAGAGTCTCACTCTCTTGCCTGGGGCGAGTGCCGTGGCGTCAGCCTAGCTCACAGCAACCTCAAACTCCTGGGCTCAAGCAATCCTTCTGCCTCAGCCTCCCAAGTAGCTGGGACTACAGGCATGTGCCACCATGCCCGGCTAATTTTTTTGCTATATGTATTTTTAGCTGTCCAATTAATT
>CAUYSK010111671.1:0-13158 GCA_963575035.1 Avahi laniger
AAATGTTGACTTGGATGCGGAGAGATAGGAACACTCATACACTGCTGGTGGGACTGCAAACTAGTACAACCTCTGTGGAAAGTAATATGGAGATACCTCAAAGAGCTACAGGTAGAACAAACATTTGATCCAGCAATGCCATTACTGGGCATCAATCCAAAAGAACAAAAGACGTTCTATAAAAAACACATCTGCACTCGAATATTTATAGCAGCACAATTCACAATTGCAAAGATGTGGAAAGGACCCAAGTGTCCATCAGTACATGAGTGGCTTAATAAAATGTGGTATATGTATACCATGGAGTTCTACTGAGCCACAAAAACAATGGTGATCTAGCACGTCTTGTATTATCCTGGATAGAGCTGGAGCCCATTCTACTAAGTGAAGTATTACAAGAACGGAAAACCAGCACCACATGTACTCACCATCAAATTGATATTAACTGATCAACACTTATGTGCACGTATAGAATAACATTCATCAGGTCTCGGGTAGATGGGAGTGGAGAGGAGGAGACGGGCAAATTCACACCTAATGGGTGCAGTGAGCACCATCTGTGGGATAGACACGCTTGAAGCTCAGACTCGGGAGCAGTGGCAAATGCAATATATGTAACTTAAACATTTGTACCCCTGAAATATGCTGGAAATAAAACAATAAAAAAAATAACAATAAGCTATTCCATGTAGAAGAATATTTAACTAACAAAATTTAGTTTACTAATATCTTAAATTTGACTTAGAAGAAAAGAAATTGATTTTAAAATGATTATTTGTATATGTCATTATTTAAAAATGAAAAAATATATAGATGATTTAAAGTAAATGTAAAACTATATTTAATTTGTTAAGATTTCAAAAGGAAAGGTTTTAATGGTTGTTTCTGAGATTTTTTTAAAGATGGGTAAAGATGAAATTTTAAAATTTGTGAATTTTGCTTGAGAAAGGTTTGCTGATTTAACCAGTTCTGTTCTCACTGAATACCTGTGAGGCATGTGGCTGGCATCTATTATTGCCCACTTTTCTTCTCATTCACACATTTATGTTGCACTGTAATAGAACAGGCTGCAACAGTCATTTTATTGTTATTCACAATGAAATAAAAATATATATGTATATGCTAGTATGACATATTTGCAGGTACATTGTACATCTTGTTTTATGCACTTGAACGGAGGGTACTGTTGCCAGAGGTATCTGATGGTTCTGGTTTTCTTCTAGTACTCCACAGAATCACCAGATAACACATCTTCAGGGGATGTGGTGGCCACTGAGTATTTTAAAGAAGAGCTATTTCTAGAGAGTCTAGAGATTCCAGAAGAGATGTTTCCAGAGATTCAGCTTTAGTGAATCACGCTAAAGGAAAAACACCTTTACAGTGTGTCAAGAGAGTAATGCCATGAAGACCACTTTTGGTGTGAGTCTTTTTTATTACTTCTGTGGTCACAATTTTCAGTAGTAGGCACCAAACTGATTCACTTACAATAATTAAAGATTTAATTTTACGGTAAAGTAGACTCACTAAGTCAGGCTAGAAGAACATTTAGAGTATAACATTTTTCTTAGAAAAAAATTTTTATTAAGAAAAAAGCAATTACCATTTGTTCTTAAAAATTGGCAATGAAATTAAATTTGGATAAATAAAAATCACAAATATCATCTTGAAGTTACCACTGTGATCATTTTCAGAAGTTACCTAAATATGTACTGCGTTCACTGTCAGTGCTCTGGCAATATCTCCCAGCTACTTTCATCATTTCAGTCACACCGAACCCCATGTTTTCACTCCCAACAGCCAGCATATGTTTCTTTGTTGGAGGTCACCCAGAGGCTCACAGAACACCCTTTAGCTACTCAGAGTGACAGAATTTCCTGGACATTCCTGATCATTGTCCTGCCCCCTCCACAGGCTTTGAATGATGACTGACTTGTTGAGGTGGTATAGAGGCTCCCTCTCCCCAACCCTGGCTACGAGCTGCCAAGCTTCCCCTCTGGGACTGAGATGAAGACACCTTCTGAAGAACTCTGCCGCAGCTTGCTTGCCCTGGCTTCGTCCTGCATCTATTCCTGTCCACTTTTCCAAGATTTTCTTTTTTATTGTTTCTGGGAACAATTCCTAAGAAATAACTTTCAGATAAGCTTTTTATCAGAATTTTCTCCTGGAGAACCAGACTGTGATGATGAAGATAGATGATCAATGAATAGATAATTGGTTTCCTAGAGCTGCCATAAGAAATTACAAACCAAGTGGCTTAAAACAACAAAAATTTATTCTTCTTTAGTTCTGGAGCTTACAGCTATGAAATCAAGGTGCCACTAGGGACTTATGTCCTCTAAAACTAGAAATTAGAAGTTTCAAATTTCTACCTCTGAAACTCTGGGTAGAAATTTTCCTTGCCTCTTCCTAGCTTCTGCTCGTGGCCATCAACCTTTGGTGCTCCTGTCTTGGAGAAGCAGCGTTTTGATCTGTGTCTCTGCTGTGATGAGCTGTTGTCTCTGTGTCTCTTGCCTCTTCTTATAAGGACTAATATGCTTGTTGGATTAAGGTTCCACCCAACTCCAATATGACCTCGTTATAAATATTTACATTTGCAATGATCCTGTTTCCAAATAATGTCACATTTTAAAGTATTGGGGGTTAGGACTTTAAAATAACTTTTTGGGGAATACAATTCAACCCATAAAAGATAATAGATAGATAAATAGGACACGGATAGAAAGCTAAAGATGTCACCCTAAAAAGTTTCATGACTCATTCTTTTTCAGCATATCATAAATATGTTTCATATATTCAAAAATTAAGTTTTGTGTTGAGGAATGGGTGTACATGGGCAACGTAGTGGGTAGCTTATACCCAAGCCCATGTCTTTTCCTTATTCTGTGCTCCTTTTGACAACTTAAATATATATTTAGCAACTAATTAACTAGAACTAGCCCATTGTCCTAAGTAATATTTGGATTTATGAGAAGATCTAAAGCACTTTATTATTTTAAATAAAATAGTACATTTTAAAAAATAGTTCTATATTGGAATACTGCTTTGTCCTAATTGATTTCTTATAAAAATTTTAAAAAGAAAAAAATAATCTTTAAAAGCCAACATTATAATTTGGAAGAAGGTCCAACATCTTTTACAGGAAATGGCAAAATGTAATAATCAAGATTAACAAATTAATCACCTAGAACATAGAAAATAAAACATGAATAAATAAGCCTTACAGGTAGCTTTGGAAAATGCTCTTAGTTCTCCCCAATATATTCTCTCTCCATTCTTCGTTAATGATAGAACAATAATTTTTTACCTGGGTACATTACATTGCCACTTTCAATGGGGATTGTATTTCCTGACCTCCCTAACAGATGGAATTGACGCTGTGACTAGGTCTGGACCACAGGATAGAGCAGGCTATGTGCTACTTTCAGGAAATTGGCTTTAATGGGAAGGTTCAAACTTTCTCTTTGGAAAGTGGATATTATGTCTAGGGCTAAAGTTTTTTTTTTTTTAACTCAAGACGTATAGTATGATTACATGATTACATACAGGAAGCCAGCCCTTTGTGACCGCGCGGTTGCCATTGCCAGCTGTGGAGTGCTCACCACAAATGGCTATGCAAGGGAGAAGTAACTGCTCTCTCCCCAGCTACTGTTACTTTAAGTTTCTTACACCCGCAACTAAGAAATCAAAATGTTTAAAGAAAATAAATAGGACTAGTAGGTCAAATTATACGTGAGATAAGACAATGAGATATTATTAACATATATAAAAATAAAAATATTTTCAGAAAAAGTTATCAGTTATTTACTAATATACTTGAATATTTCATAAAATTTACTATTTCCTACAAAAAAGTCAAAATTAATGACACAAATGGGAATCTAAATTGACTAGTAAAAATGATGATGGTGATAGTGGTGGCACTAATGACTAATTCTGATAATAATATAGTCATGCATCACCTAACAATGAGGATCCATTCTGAGAAACGCACGGTTAGATGATTCTGTCGCAGTGCTAACATCACAGAGTGCACTTACGCAAACCTAGACGGTGCAGCCTACCACACACCTATGCTACATGGTGTAGTCTTTTGCTTCTAGGGTACAGATCTGCACAGCATGTTACTCTATTGAATACCGCAGGCAATTGTAACATAATGGTAAGTATTTGTGTATCAAGACACACCTAGACATAGAAAAGGTATGATAAAATATGGTATTTTATTAATAATCTTATTGGACCACTGTCATATATGCAATCTGTGGTTGAATGAAACATTGTTATATGGCTCATTACTATACATGTATATTTATGTACATTTAAAAAATGAAATATTTTTCAGCCTTAAAAAATTAAGAAATCTTGCCATATGTGACAATAAGTGAAACAAATAGATACAAAAAAGACAAATACGGCATAATCTCACTCACATGTGGAACCCAAAACAACCAGACTCGCGGAAGAAGAGAGCAGAAGGGTGGTTGCCAGGGTCTTTGGAGAATGGAGAAATAAGATGTTGGTCAAGGGGTACAACATTCCAATTATGCCAGATGAATAATTTCTAGAAATCTAATGTGCAGAAATGTAACTATAGTTAATAAGACTGTCTCATATACTTGAAATAGGCTAAGAGGTGGACTTTAAGTATTCCCATGGGAAAAAAAAAAGGCGCTAAAGGAAAAAAAGATAACTATGTGAGGTGATGGATATTTTAATTACCTTAACAGTGGAGATTACTTCACAATGTTACACACTTTAAACATATACTTTTTTTGTCAATTATATCTCAATAAAGCTAGGAAAAAAGAAATAGAAAGCATAAATATATAAAAAAAATAGTACTGCAAATACAGTTGAATTTCCTAAAGGACAAGTTTATAGAACCTGATAAAACAGTAATTTATCACAGGAAGTTATGCCAGAGAAAATCCAGGTGAAATGACGGAAGTACCGTGAATTTGTAGGGGTGAGGGCTGTGGATAAAGATTCACAGTGGAACATTTGGGGAATATACCTTTTTAAATACCTTTGTCACTTTTGTAGATCAACTGTTTTCAAAACACATTTTGTGTTTACCTTCACCAGAAATATTATTTTTAAGTACTTATTATCAGCTAAGCATTTTATATCTGCTAAGCACTTCCCATATATTGTCACAATTACTTTTCCAAAGAGCCTTATAAAGCAAATTATTGATACTAACATTGTAGGTATTTCATAGGGAAGCAGATCTATGGGATTTAAAACTCCTTACTGAGGTACAAACAACTAGTAATTTGGTAGGACATGTATTCTAGATAAGGACTCTTATTACAGTCTCTTAAGCAGTAATTCAAAAGACATACTCTAAAGGTTATAGACAAACTGTTCTTAAACTTCAGCATGGACAAAATAATCATCTGTGTAATTATTGGCAGGATAGTTATAACACTGCCTTGTTCACCAATCAATGAGTTGTAACATTGTATTTAGAATTGCTGATTTAAACTAGCAAATTTTTTGTTATTTTTTAGGAAATAATATAATAAATATTAATTATTTATAAATGTTACTACTATCAAAGGTACATGGATTTATCTGGCTAGGAATAGCATACATTTTTAAAATATGTCTAGACTCAGGGCGACAGATGTTTATGACCTGGAGAATGGAGATGGTTTTCGGGTGAACACTCACCGGCAAACTCATCCAGCTACATACATTGAATAAACGCAGCTACTTATATGTCACTTCTACCTCAATAAAGTGGTTTTCAAAATGTCTAGAAAATGAAACTAGTTATATAGAAGATTTTAAAGTTTAAACATCCGCAGAAAGTAAGTATATTTATGCTAGTAAACTAGAGATAGACAGTCACTCAATACAAGGGTCAAATTTGTGATTATAAAATTAAAAGCAGCCAACGTTGTGATGGTTAATTTCATGTGTTAACTTGACTGAGTTAAAGGTTGCCCGGGTGGCTGGTAAAACATTATTTATGGGTGTGTCTGTTAGGGTGTTTCCGAAAAAAATTAGTACTTCAGTCAGTAGACTGAGAAAGAAGATCCCCTCACTAATGAGTGTGGGCATCATTCAATCCAATGAAGGCCCAGAAAAAACAAAAAGGCGAAGGAAGGGTGAATTCGCCCTCTCCTCCTGAGCTGGCTCATTTGTCTTCTCCTGCCCTCTCACACTGGACTTTCTGCGTCATCGGCCTTCAGCCTCGGACTGAGGGCTACACCATGGGCTCCCCCGGTTCTAAGGCCTCCAGAATCAGACTGAATTACTACATACGGCTTCCCTGATTCTCTAGCTTGCAGATGGCATATCATGGTTCTCAGCCTGAGCCAATTCCCATAATCTCCTTTTATAACCTAAATATTTTCTGATTCTCTTTCTCTGAAGAATCCTCATACAAATATGTATATTCCCCTGTTATTGCACAATCAGCCAATAGTTTCTCCTGTAGATTCAGCTTTTACTTTTACTCACTAGAGAGGCCTGGCCTCCAAATGAGGTTAATAACCAGTTTCACAGCAGAGGAAGAAGCTCTAATTTTAGTGAGGGTACGTTCCTGTCTTATACACACAGTGGCTTCTTTCTCTTTGCCCAAGCTCATTTTCATTTCCTCTCAATGCTTTGTTTCTCCATAATTATTTTGTACTGATTTCCGGATAATCTAATACACCTTAGTCTAATATTTTTCTATTTGTGTTTTATCCATGAGTATCTTCTTCCAGGAGACAGGAATTGGAATCTAGTTGCTGATTTCAGCTCCAGAGAATTTTGGTTGATCTGTCATTTTCCAACATACCACTGAATTGACTTTTTACTTTAACATTGGATGTGAACAGCCCAGATGTAATACAATATCTTCTTGCTGTACTTTATCATTTTCTTGAAATCTGTAGGTTTTTTTTATTCAAAGTCATTGTGATACAGTCTATTTTTTTCAGCAAATATTTATACTGCCATTGACTTTTTTTGTGGAAGCAATATAATTCCTATCCCTATTATTATTAGACACACAGCTTACTTTGGCCAAAGGAACGTGGTGGAAGTGACGTACCTAATGTCCAAACAAACAATCTACATGTGCTTGGGGGACTGCCTTGAACACTGATAGTACAATGTTTCATCATAAGAATAGCCTGAGCCCCAGATGCTCTGCCAAAAACACTGCAATTGCCCAACAGATCCCTGAGCAAGAAATAAAGGTTTATTGTCAAAAGACACTGAGATTTTGAAGTTATTTTGAATGTAGGACTATTACGGCACATTATAAACAACATATTATAGAGTGTAAGAGATCCAGATATCCCAGGTTTGATTCTGAGCAACTCCTGTTATTGTTTTGTGAAGATTAGGAGAGTTACTGAAAATCCGTTTGAATAGGAAACATTTTGGAAAGGAGCAACTCGTGAATTTTACGTTCTAATTTACACTTTTTGCAAAATGCTATTTAGAGGAAAATGTTTTTCGGGTCAATGAATACAAAACAGAGAGTATCAAGTATGTGATACAGAGACTAGGGTTTCCCCTCTCAAATGGTTTCTTTTCTTTCTTCTAATACAGTATTTACCTTGGCTATTATGTACACAGATAAATCATTATTTAAATTCCTTCATCTCTTCAGGTACTGTCCTTCCTTCAAATGCTGTTTTGGGTCCAAATATTCTGAAAATCTTCCTTTACCATTTTTTTCCAGGATTCTTTACTTTGGAAATTCCATTCTTACTTCATAAAACACTCTTTCCATCCATCCTCATTCGGCTAGCTGCTATTATCATTTGCAAAACAGCTGAAGCAGCAACTCCTCAGGGAGGCCTTCCCTGCCTTTTCTTAGATAGATACCCTGTGCCAGTAACGTTCATTCGTAAATCATTTTTCTCTCTCCCATTTCGCTAATGGTCCCTAGAGATAAGGAATTATGCCATATTTTACTGTGTACCTTTGACATTGTAAGTACTTACTAAATATGGATTTGTACATTTTTTCCCTGCCTGCTCTGAGAATCTCTAAGTTGTTCTTTTGATTCTAGCCACATTTTTCTTTGTATGGCATTGAAGTAAAGTAGAAACTTTATGTACCAGACTGAATTATCGCATGTTATTTATTTATATTTATTTTCAAAAACTGTTTCTGGCAAAAAATAAAACAAAATAAAATACTAGACCAAGAAAATGAAAGAAATAAAATGATATATAGTGAAATAAGCTAATTTATTTACAGATGGTATATAATAATTACTTTTTAAATCCACTGAAGTCACAAAACAAATGGAATCAAGATATGAGTCTAAGTATAAAATGGAAAAAAAAGAAAAAGAATTAAGAAATTGAAATTTTCCTGATAATAAATTCTAACAAGTTTTTATACTGTAAATAATACAAAACTAAAAATTTGGTAACAATTCCTACAGAGATTTTCAGAAAAACATAAATAGCCTTATCTGATAATTTCTTAATTAGGCTCTTGATAAAACCAAAACTATAATATAAAGTTTAGCTATGCTCTCACTACCACAGCCTGTGAATTCCTAGAGACCAGGATTCATGCTTTATTCATTTTTGTTTACATAAGACCAAGTATTGTCCCACACCATACAAGAAATGAATTTAACTCTAATCTTTTGGCCTTTTAGCTAAGAATTAAGTCAATGTGATTTAGATATAAAATTTCATGTGATATGTATCTTATATAATGCTGTCTATATTATATACTATGTATATATTTTTTGTTTTTTTTTAAGACAGGGTCTCTCCCCGTGGCCCTGGCTAGAGTGCAATGGCATCATCACAGCTCACTGCAACCTCAAACTACTCGGCTCAAGTGATCCTCCTGCCTCAGCTTCTTGAGTATCTGGGACTACAGGCACACGCCACCATGCCCAGATAGTTTTTCTATTTTTAGTAGAGATGGGGTCTTGCTGTTGCTCGGGCTGGTCTTGAACTCCTGAGCTCAAGCAATCCTTCTGTCTTGGCCTCCCAGAGTGCTAGGATTACAGGCGTGAGCTACCACACCTGGCCTATGTACTATACATTTTTTAATCTTGTCAAATATACAGTATATCATCCTTTTTATGATTTTTTCAATATAATTTCAATGTATCTGGTTCTAGAGAACAGATAGTTTTAACTTTTTTAATTTAAAAGTGGCCATATGTGGAAGAGGCAGAGCAAGATGTCCAAATAGAGCCCTCCAGGGACCATCCCTCTGCAGGAACACCAAATCGAACAACTATCCACACAAGAAAGTGCCTTCGTAAGAACCAAAAGATCAATTCAACAATCACAGAACCAGGTTTTAGCATAACATCGAGGAGAGAGGACCCGACAGTGCAGGGAAGACAGCCTTGCATGGTCTGCCCCGCCACTTTCCCATCCCCCATCAGCACCGCAAGAAGAATCTGTTTGCTTGGGAGAGGGAAAATGAAGTGATTGTTGAACAACTCAGGGCTGCTCTGTCACGGTGGAACACAACACAGAACAGAATTCTACTGGTGCCCAAGAAGGAGCATTTAGAACAGCCCCAATCAGAGGAGAATTCTTAGTTCCAGCAGGAAGAAACCAAGTTCTGGCTGGCTCTACCACCAGATGAACAAAGTGGCTCAGATCCCAGAATATATATTGGAGACAGTCAGGCCACAAGGACTGCAGTCCCTGGGCAAGCTCTGATGCTGCATCGGGCGTGGAGGCAATGAACTTGGGGTACACATGACCCAGTGAGACACTTCCCTGGAGCAAATGAGTCCTGCATCACCCCTTCCCAACTGCGGGGCAGCGAAGCTTAAGAGAGAGACTTCTTCTGCTTAGGGAAAGGAGAGAGGAAAATACAGAAGACTTTGTCTTGCAAATTGTGGACCAGCTTAGCCACTGTAAAATAAAGCATCAAGCAGATCCCTGAAGTTCCTGATTTCAAGTTTTAGCTTGTGGATGGTATTTCTAGACCCAACCTGAGCCAGAAGGAAACTTGCTGCCCTGAACGGAAAGACTAAATCCCAGCAGGATTCACCGGCTTACTAAAGAAACTTTGGCCCTTGAATTCACTTCAGCTGTAGTCAGCCAGCAGTTGCCAAGGGTCTCGGTTAAGACCCAGTACTGTACTACCTTCAGGTGTGACCCAGCACAATGCCAGCTGTGGTGGCCATGGGGGTGCTTGTGTCAGCCCTTCTTCAATTCCAAATAGCTCAGCATGGAGAAAGACTCCTGACTGTGGGGAAGAGAGGGAAGAGAGCAAAGGACTTTGCCTGGTAACCCAGGGAATTCTCCCTTATCTTGCCTAAGCCTGTCAAGGTAGTACCACAAAGAGGCTACAAGAGTTGCAATGTTACTGGACTTATGGTGCCCCCTAGTGCTGATATGGCTGAAGTGACCACAGGCTTAGATCAACAACATTCAATTCTCTTTGAATACTGTTTTAAGAAAGCCCTGGAGGCCGAGGCGGGTGGATTGCTCAAGGTCAGGAGTTTGAGATCAGCCTGAGCAAGAGCGAGACTCCGTCTCTACTAAAAAAAAAATAGAAAGAAATGATCTGGACAACTAAAAATATATATATATATATATATATATATATATATATATGAAAAATTAGCCAGGCATAGAGGCGCATGCCTGTAGTCCCAGCTATCCGGGAGGCTGAGGCAGGAAGATCGCTTGAGCCCAGGAATTTGAGGTTGCCGTGAGCTACGCTGAAGCCACGGCACTCTAGTCCGGGCAACAGAGTGAAACTGTCTCAAAAAAAAAAAAAAAAAAAGCTGTCTTAAGAAGAGTGGATACAAACAAGCTCAGACTGCTAAGATTGGAATAAATACCTAACTCTTCAATGACAAGAAATAGACAAACATCCATGAGCATCAAGAAAATTGACAAGAGACATAATTCAAAATAGCTGCCTTAAAGAAGCTAAATGAACTTCAAGATAATATAGAGAAAAATTTCAGAATTTTTCAATGAAATTTAACAAAGAGATAGAAATAATAAAAATAAGCACAAATTCTGGAGCTGAAAAATTCAATTGACAAACTTAAAAATGCATGAGAGTGTTTCAACAAAATTCATCAAGCAGTGAAAGAATTAGTGAGCTTCAGGACTGATTGTATGAAAATACACAGTCAGAGAAGAAAAACGAATAAAGAATTTTTACAAAGAAAGAAGCCTATTTACAATATCTAGAAAAAAGCCTCAAAAAGGAAAATCTAAAAGTTATTGATCTTAAAGAGGACGTAGAGAGAGAGATATCAGGGTAGAAAGATTCTTTAAAGAAATAATAACAGAAAACTTTCCAAAACTAGAGAAAGATATCAATATCCAGGTATAAGAAGGTCATAAAACACCAAGAAGATTCAACCCAAATGAGACTATCTCAGGACATTTAATAATCAAAGCCTCAAAGGTCAACAATAAAGAAACAATCCTAAAAACAACAAAAGAAAAGAAACAAATAATGTATAAAAGAGCTCCAATAGGTCTGGCAGCGTACTTCTCAGTGGACCTCAAAGTCCAGGAGAGAGTGGGATGACATAGTCAAAGTGCTGAAGAGAATTTTAAAAAACCTTCTATATTAGAATATTATATTCTGCAAAATTATTCTTCAAACATGTAGGAGAAATAAAGACCTCTAGACAAACAAAAGCTGAGGGATTTCATCCATACCAGATCTTTTCTATAGGAAATGTAAAAGAGAGTTCTTCAATCTGCAAAAAAAAACGACCCTAATAAACAATAGGGAATCATCTGAAGATGTAAAAGTCACTGGTAACAGTAAGTAAACAGACAAATACAGAATACTCTAACACTGAAATTACAGTTGGTAAACTACTCATATCTTCAGTAGGAAGACCTAAAAGACAAACCTATCAGAAATGATGACTACAACAACTTTTTAAGAGATAGACAATATAAAAAGATATAGAAACAATAGAAAGTCAAAAAGTAGAAAGGACGGATTTAAAGTATAATTATTTTTAGTTTTCTTTTTATTTTCTTTTTTGTAATCAAAGTTAATCTGTCATCAGTTTAAAATATTTGGTTATAAGATGTTACTTACAAGCCTCATCTTAACCACGAATCAAAAACCTAAAACAAAAATACAAAAAATAAAAAGCAAGATATTAAAACATACTATAAGAGAAAACTACTTTTACAAAAAAGACAACAGGAAGTAAGGAAGAAAGAGAGGACCAACAAAACAACCAAAAAAAAAAAAAAAACAAATAACAAAATGGCAGTAGCAAGTACTTACCTATCAATAACATTGACTATAAATGAACTAAATTCTCCAATCAAAAAACATAGAGTGGCTGAATAAATAAAAAAATAAGTCCCAACTCTATGCTGCTTATAAGAAACTCACTTCACCAATAATGATACACATAGATTGAAAATAAAGGGATGGAAAAATATATTCCATGCAAATAGAAACCAGAATAGAATAGTAGTAGCTATGCTTACATCAGATAAAATAGATTTCAAGAAAATAACTGTAAAAAGAGACAAAGAATGGCGTTATCTAATGATAAAGGAGTCAATTAAACAAGAGGCTATAATGATCATAAATATATATGCACCCAATGATAGAGTACCCAGATATATAAAGCAAAACTTATTAGATCTAAGGGGAGAGATAGACGCAAATACAATAATGGCTAGAGACCTCAACACCTCATTTTCAGGATTGAACAGATCCTCCAGAAAGAAAAGCAACAAAGAAACCTCAGACTTAACCTGTACTGTAGACCAAATGGACCTATTAGACATTTACAAAATATTTTATCTAACAGCTACAGAATATGCATTTTTCTCTTCAGCACTCAGAACATTCTCAAGGGTAGACCATATGTTAAGCCACAAAACAAGTCTCAAAAAATTCAAAAAGATATTGGAATCATATCTAGTATCTTTTCTAACCACTCTGAAATAAGATTAGAAATAAATAACAAGAGCAACTTTTTCCCCCCTCTTTTTTTTTTTATTTTGGCATATTATGGAGGTACAGATGTTTAGGTGACATATGTTGCCCTTGCCTCCCCACCCCCAGTCCGAGTTTCAAGCGTGTCCATCCCTCGGATGGTGCGCATTGCACTCTTTGTGTGCATATACTCTGCCCCCTCCTCCCTTCCCCACCTTCCTCCTGCCTGACATCCAATAGATCAAACCCACTTTTCCTGACTTCTCCTCT